>JARYHS010009712.1:0-16369 GCA_031002005.1 Vandiemenella viatica | reverse complement strand
GGTCACGCAGGGTTGTTCTCAATACAAATCAGACACAATGTTACGTTCATTGTGCAGCTCAGCGTTTGTTGTTCCGTAGTCTTCAATGGATTGAATCAGATTCTTGTGTGCGTGTAATACAATAGGCTAATGTCCTATGTGCATAGATTTCTGCGAATGTTTCATGGCAATTCGTGCGCGATGAAGAATTGTCTAATTCAATGAAACTAGTTTCAGTTAGTGAATCCTTTCTTAACATTATCATTTTAATTATTGTTATAAAATAATTTTATTTTCTAAAATATTTAACAAAGACAGGACAGTGAAAACGAAAATACACTTTGCCGTAAAAGTGTTTTTTAGTGTTTTAAGTAAGATACGTTGATATTAAGAATTATTCCTTCTTATTGTGAACCTAGAAAATAAAACTGGTATTTTGTTTGTAACTTGTTGATATGCAACAAGAAAACAGTTGTATTTGATGATTTTTATAATATATTTTAGATTTTAAAAGTTCTGTGAACCAAGTAATTAAAATATGTACAATCAAATATCTAACCACAATGTGAAAATGGTTATTACAATAAACAGTGTATTTATAAGTAATTATTGCTGTTTTCCAAGTTTAGTTCATGCTGAGAGCCAGCCGTTTTATTTTCTAGATTTTTTATTTTATTATAATGGCCATACAGATATTATTCAGTGATTAGATTGTTACTACAATTTTCGCTTCATTTGAGGCATGTCTTTTTAATTCATAAATTGTTAATATGCGTTGTATATACTCAGTGCAATAAAGGCATCGTTGGGAAGTTTCATTTTATCCAGTTTTTCTGATTGACTGCAGGTCTTAGAATCATTTTGTGTCTTCCACTGTAGCGTACATGTGGGGCGATCTCAAGAATAGGTTTTTTTTTATCTTGGGAAACGAGTAATGTGGTTTTTCACCTTTGTTATTTATAAGCAATTGTGGGAACGCACTTGTCGAGTAGTGAGTGCTGTGTTGTGTACGTTAAGTGTTAATTTACTTTCGAATCTGATAATAATTTGGGAGAAACGTGGGGATGGTCCCAGAATTCACCAGAAGATTACGACAAATCTTCTAAAAACTGTAAACAGGACGGTCGGTAGGGCAGCTTGGAGGTTTCAACTTATGCCCATTGTACCTTCTGGAATAGAGCGTGATGGCAAAACTGGACGGTTGAGGATACAACGTGGAAATGATACAGTATATCTAGACGGATATTTGTTTCTACTGCACAAGTCTTCGTCTCTGCCGTGAATCCTATTCTACTGAGGGAACCTCATTGTCGCCGTCTGTTTTTTAAACGTGTAACCTATGTTTTTTATGAGAAGTACAGTTTTTTTAATGAGTAGTTGATTATCTGAAACCGCCTAAAATCGTAATGAAGACGACCAGAACGTCGAGCCTGCGGTTTGAATCCATAATCGTTGTAACTTCCCAGTCCAGTGTAATGATGCTTTAACACGCGTAACCACACTGGTGGGTTTAAGATGAGTTAATTAATATCATCTATCCTCGAGCTTGCCATCTTTCTTTGCGTAACTTAAACATTTTAAGGTACCATGAAGAACTTTAAAGTGACTTTTATACATTTTGAAGATATGGTTGTACGATTAACAGTCAGAAAGCCAATTACAAAATAATAATAATAATAATACACAAATTTGGCGGTCATTGGGGACTGCCGATAGAAGTGAAAACTTAAAACTATGAATATCATACGCGCAACACGTCACACTTACAGCTACAGATATGATAAATAATAATAATTCCGTGTGGTCGTAATGACCTGGTGACGGGGCTTCTATTGGCTGCGCATTCCGCCCCTGTCTTAGCCGCCTAAACCTAACCTTGTAGTGCTACCAGGTACAGGGGACCTACAGTTTGACGTGGAATCGGAACTACGGGAGCTTTCTAGTGTACTTCACATTACACAGCAAGTGTGCCAGAGGTGAAGGTCAGTTTAAGGATCTATGAAACTCCCGCCGAGACAAGGATTCGAACTGGGGACGTTTCGTTCCACAGTGACACCTTGACTATTGTGCCAACAGACCACAACAGATATACTGTTAACATTAGCATGTCGGTGACGTGAAATCATAAGATTTTACCCATCCAAAAAGCGCCCAACGCGTCTGAAGAAGTGTTTACTTCAAAACCTAAAAATCTAACTTAGTCTTCTACCCGAAGGTTGGTCGAATCTTCCCAAAGAAGTTTTTTTTTTTTTTTTTTTTTTTGGCATTTGGAAAAAAACCATACAGCCAGCAAATTACATTTATCTTTGGTTGATTAAAGAAATGAATTTACAGATTGAATGTGCTCCTTCTCCAGCTCTGTCTTACCATCCGATATATACGACATACAAAATTAGCAGCATAAAGTATATACAATATATGACACATACAATTGGACATGTGTGGAGCACACCATACATAAAATACGTAAAATATACAATATGTACAACATACAATTTAAAAGCATATACAGGTTTTAGGGAACAATGAATAGAATATACAATATGTGCAAATAGAATTTAATCTACAATGTTGAACATGCTAAATATAAACATGTTCTGGTGAGACCTGTTTGTTTTATGTCGGCTACGTTAGAGAACAAGTGCCGTAGTTGACTCAGGCGGGTTGCCGAGATCATAGCCACAATTTGTATCCTTATATTATGGGAGTTGTTTAAGATTGGTTCCAGTGTCGCGCTATATCTTGATATGGTTTTCTTCGAGAAATTGGGTTATGGCGTGATAGATAGCAACGTCTTCCAAGGCCAGGAGGTGGGTTACATTTAAGGGTAACTGTAGTCCTAATTCCACTAGTTCTTGTATAAGTTCGGAGCACTTCTGCCATTTCTCCTTGCAGGCAAATAGAAGGTGGTTTGACTCGCATTCGCTGACTCCATCGCAGGTGCAACTTGGTGTTTCCCTTAAGTTGATGCGATGCAGGTGTTTGGGGAAGAGCCCATGATTAAATTTCAGTCTTGCAATGGTGGTTATCATTTTCCTGGATGTGTATTTTTTTTCGTGCCACTGTGCCTTAGGAATGGTCGGGTGGATGGTGCCGTAGTGTCTTCCTTTTATTTTTATAGAATCTTGCCACGATGTATCCCACATTAGTTTGGCTTTGTTTCGTATACTCGCAAGGAGATCAGTTGCTTTAATGTGTGGGAATATTGTGCCATCTGTGGTTGCCCGCTTTGCTAGCTGATCCGCTCTCTCATTTCCTTTGATCCCCGTGTGTGCTCTAATCCACATGAAAATGATTCGTTTTCCACTATCTTCTAACTCCGTGACCGTCTCGAGAATATTGTATGTTAGGTGACATCTCCATGCGTTACTGTTCAGGTGCTGCAGGGATTCCAGGACACTCCTAGAGTCGGATAATATGATTACTGTTTTGAAGGTGGTGTGCTTTGCATATTCTAGGCCTTTAAGGATCGCAACCATTTCAGCAGTGAATATCGATGCCTCACTGTGGAGTTTATAGCTTGCCTGAATTCGCGCATTCATATCCACAAAGGCACATCCTACCGTGCTACCGATCTTTGAGCCGTCGGTATAAATGTGGACACTATCTTTGTATTGTGCAAGATTTTCAGACAGGAGGATTATGTTCCTAGCCGTGCTTTCGGTAAATGGTATATTCAACCTTGCTTCGATTCTTGTCAAGGTTGTTTTATATGGGTATTCGAAGCAGGGCATTTGTCCTGAAGAGAATATTAGCGGCTGATGTTGAATTAGGTCCTTGTAAGACATGAGGAATGATGGAATTTTTTTCCTTCGCCAGTAGCTATCTATGGTGGTTCTTCTCACCAGTGTCTCCAGTGCCTCCATTAATGGGCTATTTACGAATTGCATAGTCTTTAACACAAATTTACTACTTAAGTAATATCGGCGGATATTCAGTGGTGGTTCCATGGCCTCTACCAAGAGAGCGTTAGTGGGGGTAGAGTGCATTGCGCCGAAGCATATGCGTAATGCCTTGAATTGTAGTTTGTCTATTTGGTAAAGGAGGCTATCAGCTGCAGAGCTATAGCAGAGGCATCCGTAGTCGATTTTGGATCGCACTAGGGCTCTGTAGAGAATCATGAGCGTTTTCGGATCTGCACCCCACCGGTAGCCACTTGTTGCCCGCAGCAGGTTGATTGCTTTCTCACATTTGTTAGTTAAATGTTTTATGTGTGGTCCCCAATTCAGTTTGTGGTCTATCTGCATCCCCAAGTATTTGATTACCTTTTTGTTAGGAAATGTGTATGGTCCAAGTTGTACAGATGTCATTTGTTGTATTCTGTGCCTTGTGTGTATCATAACCGATGATTTTCCTGGTGAGATTGTCATCCCGTTCTCCTGTAACCATATCTTTAGCCGTTCCATTGTTATGCTGAGCAGGTTTATGCATTCCATCAGAGTTTCGCCTTCTGCGTAGAGGCATATGTCATCAGCATATTGCAGTATATATACTCCCCTCGGTAGTATTTTGGCAAGGTCACTTGTATATATATTAAAGAGGATAGGTGGTAATATTGATCCTTGTGGAAGTCCCTGGCTTGTGTGTCGCGGTCCTATTGTAGCGCCTTTATATTTTATGACAAGTATTCTGTTTTCCAGCAGTGAGATGAGATTGTGAGTAAAGACTGCGGAGAAGTTCACCTTTTGCATCTTTTCCCCTAGTAGGTTGAGGTTGACATTGTCGTATGCACTGTTTATATCAGTGTAGAGGGTCATCAGGTAACGGTTTTTGCTTAGGCTGGAGTGGATGTCGGTGGTAAGCCTTATTAGGAGGTCATTGGTGCCTCTTCCTCGTCTGAACGCCCACTGGTGGTCTGGTAGAAGGCTATTATGTTCAACAAACCACTCGATCCTGTTTTTCACCATCCTCTCTAGTAGTTTGTACGGGCATGGCAGTAGTGCAATCGGTCTGTAGGCTGCAGTTGTATTCGGGTTCTTCCCCGGCTTCAGGATCGGAATTATTCTTGAGGTTTTTAATCCCGCGATCTGTATTCTTTTGTTCCAGACATTGTTTAAGATTTTTAAAAGTCTTTCTTTTCCTCGTGGTGGTAAGTGTTCAATCATTCCATAGTGGACGTTGTCCGTTCCTGGTGCCGTGTTGTTCGACTTCTTGGACGCTTTTGCAAATTCCTCCATATTAAAAGGTCTTGACATCGAATCTCCAAATTGGTCTTCGGGTGGGGGATTGCGGTTTGGGTTCACGGAAGGAGGTGCAAGGGTTGTTAGTATGTCCTCTAGCATTTCCGTGGTTATGCTAGGTGATACATACATATTGTCAACTGATTGTCTGTATTTTTTCACTTTTGTCCAAATGGTAGTAATAGATGTGTTTCTATTGATTGATTCACAATATTTTTTCCACCCAGCACTCTTCTTTTGCTTTAATGTTCTTTTCGTTCTAGCTTGTACTTTGTTGAGTTCTATGAAGTTTTCCATGTTACTGCACCTGCGGTATATTCGAAGCGCATCACTTCTTTCTTGGATGGCCTTGTCGCATTCTTCGTCCCACCATGGAGGCTGGTTCCTAGACGTGTAGGTTTTCTGCTTTTTCTTTGGTATGCTTTGTTTAGCTGCAAGATTGATAATTCGGATAAGGTTGCCATAATCTTCCTCTGTCTCACCAGTCTCTTCCGACCTCCGTAGATGTATTCCTGCGCTATTTGCGTATGTGCCCCAATTTGCCTCGTTAATATTCCAGTTATAATCTGGTGTAGCCTGAGGTTTTCTATTGTTTTGTTTTATGTTGATGGTGATCAAAATCGGATAGTGGTCTGATCCCAGAGGCTCATGGATCACTTTGTGCTCGATCAACGCTGCGATGTTCGTAGACGCTAGCGCGATGTCTACTACTGATTTCCGTTCTTGTGGGTTGCTAATTCTTGTAACTGTACCGTCATTGAGTATCACTAAGTTTTGTTCTTCCATTACGTCTAGCATGATACGGCCAAGTCGGTTTGTTTTTTCGCACCCCCAAGCACTATTGTGGGCGTTGAAGTCACCAGTAATGATAAATGGGTCAGTTATTTGCTGTAGCAACCTTACAATTTGGGGTTTGGTTAGGGTTACATTGGGGGGCTGTATACTGTCACTATTGTTAGCCTGGTGTTGTTAATTCTTACGGACATAGCACAGGCCTCAATTGGTAGTCCTGTGACGTCTAATTGCAGTGCGTCATGTGACATGCTCTGTCGGACCAAGATGGCTGTTCCTCCATAGCCGTCGTCGCGGTCGCATCGGATGATGCTGTAGCCATTGATTCTAATGGTGTCTGGTGGTTTTAGCCATGTTTCCGCAACTGTGGCGATGTCCACATCATATGCTCTTAATGCCTGTTCAAAGCTCTCCTTGTTAGATCTTAATGAGCGTGCGTTCCATTGCAGCATTTTGGTTAAACGTCCTTGGGCCATAATTACTTTAGTTATTGGGTACATTGTTCGGGGGCCTTCATAATCTGCTGAAGTGAGTTCATTACTTGTGTTGGGTCCACCGTGCCGTTAGTTCTGATCATCTCAATAATGGATATAATTAAACTCATCAGCCTTTCTATAATTGGGGTTTCGGTGGTTTGTAGGTAGTGTTGCCCAAAATCGGTCTTGGTCTTGCATTTTTGCAAGACCAAGACCAAGACCAGGTGTATTGATGCAAGACCAAGACCGGCCAAGTCTGGTCTTGTTCTTGCATTTGGGCAACACTAGTGTTGCCCAAAATCGGTCTTGGTCTTGCATTTTTGCAAGACCAAGACCAAGACCAGGTGTATTGATGCAAGACCAAGACCGGCCAAGTCTGGTCTTGTTCTTGCATTTGGGCAACACTAGTTGTAGGCTGGTTTCCCGCTGACTGTTGGTGGTTTTGTAGAGTTTCTGTCATTCTCTGTGGGTGTGGCGGGTAAGGATTGTGAGTTATTGGTTGTCTTGGCCCGTTGCTTCTCCACATTAAGTTTTGGGGAATCCTAACTTGATTGCCTGTTGTGTTTAGCTTTACTGTGCTGGTATTTGGCTGTGTTTGTTTGAAATGGTAGTACTGTACTGGTTCCGCTAGGTGCACGGGTCGTTGTGGGTAAGATTGAGATACTGGATATGTCTCTTCACGGAGAGTTGGACATGAGCTGTGATTAATTGGAGTATATGGTATAGTGGTTAACGGCGGGAATTCGGTGGGGCTGTTAACCTGGGGGCTAGGATTAGTTGCCATTCGGGCATAGTGTCTGTTTTCGAATGTAGCTACCGCTTCGCTGTAGCTGACGTTATTGTATACCATATGCTGCTTGATCGCTTTTGCTCTCTGGAAAATGGGGCATGAGCGGTCGGTTGCCAAGTGTTGCCCTGAGCAATTTGCGCAGAGTTGTGGAGCTGTCTTGGGGCATGAGTCGGCATTGTGTTCCATTGTGCAGAAACTGCATCGAACCTTACTGCGGCATTGGTTACTGCCATGACCAAAGCGTAAACATTTAAAGCACTGAATGACGGCGGGGATGTAGGGTTCAACTCTGCATCTTACACCGTGGATGCACACAAATTGAGGGAGAAGTTGTGATCTAAAGGTTAGAACGCATACCGGTATTGGAATTACTTCTTGTTGCCCTAGTTTAACAACTTTTTTTGTGAATCGCCTAATATTTAGTACTGGGAACTCACACTCTATTACTGAGAGGATTTCGGTGTCACTAAGTGAAGTATCGACATTTCTCACCACACCCTGTTTTTGAATCATAGATTTTGGGATATACGCCTCCAAGTTATTTCTGATGAAGACTTCAGATTTTACAAGATTGTTTGCCGAGTCTCTATTGCTAGATTCTATCTTGATTCTATTCCGACCGCAGCTTGAGATGTTTACTAGGTTGTTTGATGTCATGAAACCCTGCTCCCTCAGTAATTTTCCTATCGACATCGGGTGGATACGCCCAACGTTCTTGTCTTTTCCTTCAACTATTACTACATACGGTCCACTGTCACTTGGTTCATACCTGTTGTTCTCTGAGCACTGCTGTGGAATCTGCAGGTTGTTGACAGCAGTGTGTGCCGGTGCCAGTGACGCTGTCGTGATGTGTGAGGCTGCTGGGCTCTGCTGTAGACACTGCGGGTTGTTGGCGGTAGAGAGTGCCGGTGCCTGTGGCGGTGCCATGCTTTGAAGGTCTGCTGGGCTCTGCTGTGGACGCTGCGAGTTGTTGACGATAGTGAGTTCTGATGCCAGTGGCAGTGCCATGCTTTGAAGGTCTGCTAGGCTCTGCGATCTTATGCCGTCTGACGACAGTCGTGCGATTTTCTCTGTCGCGCGCGTGGAACTTCTTCTGTCTCCTTCTTCCGGTACCTGGCGTTTGGTGGACTTGACACTCGAGAGTTGGTAGCCGCACATGGGGTCGTCTGTCTCCGGTTCAGGTAGGTTAGGTGTGGTGTTGGCTGGGTTGGTTTCTTCTGTTGGTTGGCTGGTAATCGTATTCAGTGCTGTTGATATTACCATACTTGTTGGAGGCTGAATGAGATTTGTCTCTCTAGTTGAGGTATCCTCTATGTTGTGAGTACCTCCTTCACCATATAATCCTCCAAACATCGTCGGCGCTATTCGCTCTGATAAAGTTTAGAGATGATTACGGTGGTTAACAGATTAGGTGGATGTCAAGCGTCGATGATTTCAGTTCAACAAGTATCTTATGTTTCGCTTTTGACTAAATACTGGTTATTCACTGTACCCTTGACAGGAAAAATTGTAACTTCCTGGTCCGTTTATAACACAACAACTGTACTAAGCCGCTTCGCGCGCACAAGGAAGTTTCTCCTCCGAAGGTTGCGACTCGACTGCCCCAAAGAAGTTGTACCAAGCTTTAGTGTCAGAGGCAGGAAGGGCAATTCCTTTCCTCAGGGCCTACAGTTTAATGTGGAATCAGAACCACGCAACGTTCCGGCGTAGCTCATATAATCAAATATAACTCCTAAACATTTCTTCTCACCACGGGATTTATACCCGCGACCTGTGAGAGAAAATTTCGGAAGTTAGCGCCATAATGCTGTGCTATCAGACCACCTGGTTTTGAAGTACTATCGGATTGAAAACTGTGGGTTTGTATTAACAACGTTGACAGAAATTAAGGTGTAGGGGTGTGGAGGAGGGGGGGAAGGAGGAGAGAGTTTAGTTTTTTTTTTTTTAAATCAAACGTAAACAGTATTTTTGTATTTGTTTTAAACTATACGTATTCAATGTTTCATAGAAATTGGATAAAAACTGTGTGTTAGTATGAAGAACATTGATAAAAAAATAAATCACTTTTATATATTAGACAAAAGTATAATCGATACTTGATAATTGATAAATTGCGATGGAGCACCCGCTCCGGTGGCAATCTCCCTACATCCCCTCCCTTTCCCCTTCCCACCTACTTTTACCCTATATTAATTTTTAGTTAAAATTCTATCAGTGTTTCCGGTAAGTTATTCATCACTTCTCTTCGCAGTTTATTCCAGTTCCTCACTCCCTTTCCTGTGAAAGAAAATTTTCCCACACCCTTATGCCTCAAATCAAGTCCCAGCTTGTGGTCATGGTTAACCTTACTCCTCCAAGGACCTCTCTTAATTTTCCCACCAATATCTTTCCGTGCATCATCACCAATATAGGCTTTGTACACTCCAGCTCCTTTATCATATTAGTTAGCGATTGTGTTCTTCGGTAATTTCCAAAGACAAACCTGGCAGCCCTCCTCTGCACCCCCTCCAACTACTATATTTGATACCCAAAATGAGGATCCAGTACTACACTCCCTGCTATTCAAGCGCAACACATCTTACTTATAGCTACAGATATACTAATATTAGCATGTTGGTTACGCGAACTCATCAGATTTTGTCCATCCAAAAAGCGTCATCATACGCGCCTATAGAAGTTTTCACTTCAAAAAGCACTTGGCTGCGTTTAACCCGCTATGTATATACTACGTCTTCAGCAGCTAGATTTTAGTCGATCAATGTAACAATCCCACTTGCTCCCGTCTTTTCGAATCCATTACTAGAACTAGAGAGAAAAACCATTAATTTTAATAAAAATACTGGTACATTCCGCTTTTTTGTTGCCTCCAGGTCGTAATAATAACGCATTTAATAACTTCCAAAGGTATGTAACACGGATTTTCACTTTCTAGGATATAAAGTTCTGTCCATAGTACCCTGAGATACAGGCGCGCCCTGGAAGTATATGTATTTTATCTGCCTTTACGATGTGAAAGCAATAAACATGCCTTTCCGCGAGCTCATAACTGACTTTGTTATATGCGCCATTCCTCACTCTCGTTGACAGTAATATTTTCATACTTCCGTGTGTTGGCTTTTTGTCGGAAAAGCCTACAGGGAAATTGTCCCTTAGATGTGTCTAAACAGGTAATAAACAGTTAAAAACTGAGATTCTGTTGACTTCGTAAGCTGTTCAGTTCCAAAAGAGATATAAAGCAAAGTGATCTAATAACATATTTGTGCAGGTTTCTTTTATGACAGCTGGTCAAGCTTAGCTGTCGGCCAGCAGACCAGTTCAGATGACCTCACACTTGATGAAGACGGCAGAGCTAGGCGTCTAAATGTTGTGTTTTTACACCATCCGGTGGTATACCCACGAAGATTTCATTGTAACCATACGCTGCGAAGATATACATTTTTAAACGAACTCTTAAGGATGTGAAACTTTTTAATCAGCACACCTGCTTCAAAGACATTGGCCTTCCTATTAAAATAGAGGGAGGTATTTGTTGCCATCTGTCTGCTAAATGTGTAACTTGAATTGTGTATGAGAAGTGTATGTTTTGTTAGTGAAATGTGCAGTTTATCAGGTGGGAGTTGGATAATGTCTCGGCATTCGCTAAGGTGAATGCGAAAAATTGCCTAAAATGGGATTTGGGATTGGCAGTGTGTGGGCCCCGGGATATAAAACGGTTCCAGTTTTATCTCTCCGATCCAGTGTAGCCCTATATGAACGAAGTGAGTAGGGTAAGAAATACGAATAGGGTTATATGCGTTGTTCATTTTCTTCTAGGGTTATACCTGAATTATTATTATTTGTTTATGGCTTTACGCCTCATCGACGTCGAGGCCATTAGAGGCGAGAAAGGACTGAAGCAAGGAACGGGAACGAATTCGAACATGGCCTTTTTGGAAAACCAAAATCTGGATGGAATTCGAACCCGCGTCCTCCCGAACGCGATGCCAGAGCGCTCACCCACCACGTTCGGTTATTATTATATGATACGTTTGACCGTTTCTTAGAAAAATCAGTTACAATGAATTTCTGGACTAATATATCCATCTTGCTTCCGCACAATACAACGCCACCAACTAGCATAAAGGAACGAAAGAAATATTGGTTGGAGAACATCAACATGGGAATTTATTGTACTTCGTGGAGTCGTGCTGCTGATACTGACAAAAGACCGGAGTATTCTGCGGATGACGCGCGGAATGTCAAGCAGGCCTCGTGTCACGTACAACCTACTGGAGATTTGTCTTTCTGCTGTTTTGTGCTTCCTCACTTGCCGCACAGTAGGATAGGAGACCTATTTTATACGGCGACGAAATATTTGCTGTCACCCTGTTACGCGGCCCGATGTTCTATTTCCTCTAAGCGACTGCATTGCCTTCAGTACCAAATTAATGGTTAATGGTGACTTGAATCAGCCTAGCGCACTTAAGCTGCTGCATACAGTAGTCACATAACTGGCATTACTTTTTTTTTTCGGTGACTACCGGAACTTTTTTTTCTTAAGGGTTTGTGAACTTGCCGACGTAGATGTTGTCGTTTGAGGAATGAGATGTTGAGGTGCAGGTAATGGGAAGGAGTACCGAGAGGGCTTTTCTAAAGAAATCGTCGTGGCACTAGCCTGGAGTGATTTAAGGAAATAATAAAACAGTAATCTGGATGGTTTAACTGGGATTTAGACACGGGCTCCCCGACTGCCACTCAACCGGCGGTCTCGTTCCTGCAGAAAGACAGAATTTTCAATGACAACTAGCAATCTGATTTCAGACGAGAAATTAAACGATAATTGTCTCTCCCCAAGACTTTCAGTATGCGCGAGGATGGTCAGAAAATATTTTCGGTTTCAGATGTAGGTAGTAACTTCGATTATTCTATGTTTTAAACGCAAAATTGTTTGTAAATTGTGATGCACACCAAATTGCAGTGAAATTTTGTTAAGTCGTTTGTCAATGCATTCGTTGCTTATGGTTCAGGCTGAGATTTTTTCTGAGTATCCATGTACAGTACTTTTGGGACATGGTAGACGATCACTAGGGTTAGGAAATATCGACACAGTTCTATGAAAT
The DNA here is from genome assembly GCA_031002005.1 of Vandiemenella viatica. Classification (NCBI taxonomy): domain Eukaryota; kingdom Metazoa; phylum Arthropoda; class Insecta; order Orthoptera; family Morabidae; genus Vandiemenella; species Vandiemenella viatica. The sequence goes on along the minus strand of JARYHS010009712.1, from coordinate 4,053 downwards.
AAACTGCTATCTGCCTACCAGACAGATTTGTTTTCTTGGGTAAGTTATAATGATATCTATTAAGCAAAACTTGTTAACGTCCATGGATTTCATAAATATGTGTATCAAACTGAGGTACGCAAAGATAAATCGGAATTATATAACCATATAGGGTTGAAACATCTCAAGTAATAATAAACAAAATAAGAAAAATGATACAGAAGATGCTCAAAACAGCATGATAAAACTCGCTTGACAACGTCAGCACACGAAGTCACTACTGTGTCACGGATCTACACAGCAGCTACAAAGGTGCAAGCTGAGATCCTGCAGTAACCCGCCTTCTCGGATTATGAGGGAGAAATGGAACGTTAATATATATATATATATGTATATATATACATGGCTCCGTACGCAAGTTATTTGATATGGGCCCTGGAGAATTAGAAATTATTTTTCTTGGGAAAAAAATACATATAAGCAATTTTGTTTACGAACAATGTCATTTAATTCATGCAAATAACATTTGAAACCTTGCATTCTTCTATGATTCCGTTTTATCGTTATGTAAGCTGGTTCTCCTAAACGTTTCTACTTGCATATCTGAAACATGTTTATACTCTTAGGTATATTGGCACCATTTTTGAAGTTTTTGGTAGTGGCAAATTGTTGATGTGTATCTTATAAAACTATCAAAAACACTTTATTTGAGACCGAGCTGTCATTTAATATTCTGTATATGGTGAGTACAAAATGTTTTTGTTTTGGCGTATATAACCGTTTATGAATAAAAGTCCAGCGATGAAATATTTTTAGGGTAAAAATAAGAGTGAGTGACTAAATCTGCTTCGGTATTAATCCGTGTTTCATATACATTTTGAAATATTGTTGTCAGTGTCTTTGTATTAAATATAGGTCAGGCGTATAAACATTGAATAAAGCTGAATAATAGTTATTATGTAGTGTCCAAACTTTAAACGTCAAACATACTATCGCAAAACACACTTAGGTATCTACTTGATGTCGGTGTTTGCATATTATACCGATATTCTGTACTAACCGTTGGCTAGTTTTCATAAAAGAGACCTCCACAAATATGTTACTATGCAAAATAGGGCTTTTTATGAAATCTATAGTTTCGTAGCAAAAACGTTTCTATTTTAGTATAGTTGCAAGCTGATATGTTGGTAATATATACACCTTTTATTGATGAGCAGTCTCGCGACTTTTCTTCTTAACTACGTTGGATGAAGGTGATCAACATACAAATGCATCATATAATAAGCAGCTGCTGTAAAAATTGTCCGGAATCTGCAGTGCTCTACTTTGGCACATTCCTGATTTTTTTTGAACAGAGTACAGAGTTTTTATCGATTATTTGTGATGTGCTCTATTCCTCACAGATATTAGTTCCAATTTTTAGTTACATGTTTCTTGTTGTTCCTCCATGCGAGTTAAGGTGCGCTTCTGTATCTTCGACTTCAACTGGCACTGCTATCTCGCAAGTTTCTCGGAGTTATTTTTCAATTATCGATGTTATCTCAGTTTTCTACTATTAACAGATCGGGCCTTTGTAGAATGTTAAGCCTTGTTCTCACGGCGCGTCCCTCGGCGCGTGCTAGGGAACGCCTGTCATCTTTGCGGCGCATGCTCGACCCACCGCCAGGCGGTAGAAGATGAAAGGCGCGTCCTGCATGGCACGCGCCGTGGGAACCAACCTTCAGGGAGGGAAATTGTCATATTGATGATGTTCAATTGCAATTCTGCAGTAATAACAATGACGTTGGATAAATGAGGGCAATGGAGGGCATTCAGTCATGTATAAAGAGAGGGAAGTATAAATTAATAATGCATATGCCGTTATTGGTCGGGATATCCCTGAAGGGTTGATTGACAGAGATTCGATTTGTCGTGCATCCGCCTCTGTCATGGCTGTCTTAACCTAACCCGATAATACTACAGGATAAAGGAGAACTAAAGGGAATCAGAACCATGGAAGTGTTCTGGCGCACTACTAATAAATTGAGCAGCAAGCTGTGACAGAGGTGATGTTCGGATTAAGGGAATTTGAAAATCGACGCTAAGACAGGGATTCGAATCGGGGACCTTTCGATCCCCAGTCAGGCGCCTTAAGCACGGAGCCACCAGACCGCAACAGGGATGTAAATATTAAGGATATGAAAAAGGCAGCAATATGAAAAGGGCGATGAGAGGACATATCAGGCGTATGAGATTAGTTGACACTTGCTTGAGTAAAGTAAGACCTACATTACTCGTATCTAACATAGCAGATGGTAGGAGTGCAAAGGATAGTACCTAGTTCATTTGTGGAGATTACTGACGAACATATTTATTAACTGAAACGAGCTCGGTTGGGAGTTATTAAAAGACAACTGGTGGTATAAATTAGCGATGATACTGCCTAGAGAATTGGGGAGTATGAGTATGAGAATTAATAAGTGGATGGAAAGAGATGATCATGATGTACTTGATTTCGGGCGTAAGGAATTTGAATTTTCAGTTAATGCAGTGGAACGAATTATGGATAACGTATCTAAGAGATTTACAGTAAAAATTGTCGTTGTGAAAATGTCTGCCAGTAAGCTCCATCGCATAAGAAATAATAATTCCAATAAAAGACATTCGCAGTGGGAAGTAGGTCTTATTGTGTTTCTACGTGGATTCCGTTTTCGATTTCAGGTATAAACACTGAATATGGGTGAGCAGTACGTAAGGCTGTTATTTGAATGCTAATGAAACAACAGCGCACGGATGTTCGGTACGTCAGGTTGTTGATGAGCACCAAATTGTTCTCCCTGTTCCACGTGATGGATGAATCCCCTGTCACACACGGAGAGAATGTCCACAAATCAACAGCCAGATCGTTAGCGTACCACTCTGAAGGAGGAGGATTGAGGTAGAAAATGACACACATTTCGTGATAAATTTAACAGTAAGTGTTGACGAATGTAGTCTGTTCTCGTTGGCTTTGGCCTCTAATGACTCATCTCGCGAACATGACAGCGACGCTAAATCATCGCCAAACATAGCGAGGTTTACATTATTACGTCGAACTAACTCCTCCGGCACTTTTAATTAGTTTTGCTGCTTGGCTCGGCTTGTAGTATTTAAACAGTTTAGCTTCATTAGGTTACGCCGTGTTTTGCGCTGTTGTACAAGTCCTCCCCCTTCGCTTTGGCCCGCACGGAGCTGCACCCCGACAACAGTTTATTTACGAAGAATTACCACCGCTAATTTGTTTTCGCCGGTAATTACGGCGACAAAGGTGAACGTCGTCGACAAAGAAGGCGGTTGGCATGAAAGGAAGAAGCTTGCGGTAGTGTGGTTCGCCATAACAATGCTGCGGCTCTATTTGGATTCCACTTACAACAATGCGCTTTTTTAAATTTACATTGCCAGATTCATCTGTTAAATAAATTTCCTGTTATACAGAATACTATTGAACACACATTTTCCATGTTCAGAAACATTTATCTTGTCTCTAAAAATCACTTCTGAGCACAGTTCATACATTAGCCTCAATCTTTCTTTGTTTAGTGCTGGAATTAAAGAAAAATAATTCTGCAACCACTTCACTTTTCACTTCACCATTACGTCGTTACCCACTGAAAGAAAAATTGAAAAATACTGAAAGGCGACTGGGAAACACGATTGTTAGATCAATTTAAGGCTTCTTAAATTACTATCTTTACGTAATAAATTACATTTTTTTTTTTACGAATTTTCGAATTAAAGAAGGCCAGATTTCAGTCTGAAGCAGATGCATAAAAGTCCCATCGTTGATCATATTCTTCATTAATATTCTGAAGTGCACCAGTAGTGTTGCCGACACACAGAACTCGTTCTTGCATTTTGCTGTTCACTGAGCAGGTTTTCATGACCCAACGAAAAATTTACAAGCAGGCGAGCAATAATTACGTTTCTCGAAAACGCAGTGAATAAATACCCATGATATTTGCGTTTTAAATCATGTAAATCTAATGTATGATGGCGCCTACTGCACAATGTTCCAAGTGATGTGATGAATAATTTACCAAAAACGCTGAAGGAATT
>JARYHS010009711.1:0-14000 GCA_031002005.1 Vandiemenella viatica | reverse complement strand
ATGTAATAACAGGATAAGTGAGTCTAAAGAACCTAACTAACTTGTACTTAGGGAGCGTCCATAAACCACGCGGCTCGATGTAAAGAGAGAAAGGGGGGAGGGTGGCTGGCTGGAAAGCTACGCTGGGGTACGTGGGGGGGTCCGAGCCAGGCCACATAGCTTTTCATTCACGTTATTTGGCACAGTTAAAATGAGGTACGGAACACACAACAGCAAGTGAATACTTATTTCCGTCATTTTAATAACTCCGTACATAATTTACGATAGTCTAACAAAAGAAAGCAGTAAAAAATGTCTTCAGGATTCAATAAGGAAAATAGCTACGTGCTATGTGGGAGGGCTACACATCGGGCTACGTGGGGGGAGGGGAGGTTTCACAGGTGGCCAAAATGGAGCTACGTGGTTTATGAATGCTCCCTTATCTGCAGATAACTAACTTGCTTCAGAAAAATCATGGAACCGTGACTGTTCAGTTCAGAGTTACACGTCCCATAATTCAGGGCTTCTGTGTTTCTAAAAAACGTTGTAAAAAGTTTATTGGAAAGAGTTTTCAGTATAGTGACTAGGCATAATATTTTGCTCCCATATTTCATAACTCATCTTTAAAGCACCGTTTGTGTCATACTTCCTACAATTCGTAAAAAAGAAGATTAAAATTGAACTGTGCGGCTGCTGCTATGAACGTCAAGTGGTTACTAAAATCGTTTCCGAATGGCGAAGAAACTCTTCTAGCGAGTGTCCTTGTTCCCAGTAAAAACAATGGCTCAGTTTCCGAATCGACCGGCATGTGTGACTTAACTTAGCAGGATGTCGTTAGATGTCAGCAGCGGCGGTAGCGCGCTACCGACTCTCGCAGGTTCTCGGCGCGCGCGCGAGTGTAGCGAGAGCAGTCCATCTGAGCGAGTGTTGTGTCTGCCGCGCTGTGGGGCGATCTGGCGGTTCTCTTCGGCCAATAGCGCTGTTTCTGAGGTAAGTAAACATAGTTTCAGGGTTGTCTTCTTGCTACCTATCATTCTATTCTCAGTCGTTTTATAAGAGGTGTTGGTACAAAAACTCGCCTGACAAGACTGTGCTGCCTTAGAAGTCTGTTTGTTTACAGCGGCGGCAGAGAAACTAGAGGGACATGTCACCTCTTGACAAGTAATGTCTCATGCTCAGAGAGAAGTTAATCTTTGTTGTATTCGGTCATTATTCGGTAGGCGATAGTAGTAACTAGCTCCTGTGTCAATAAAACTCTTTTTAAATGTTGGTATGGGGCAATTGGGTGTAAGATTTCTGTGCTTTTCTGTCAATAAATGTCGTACATTAGAAGCTTGGTAGCTTTAATTTAAAACAAAGTATGTAATTTTGGGTCTAATGGAGATCGCGATTCCGCTACAACAACATATAGTAATATCGTTGGAATACTGATGTAGTCAGTCGCAAGACGTATTATTATTAAGCAGTAATTCCGTTGTAATACAGCCTCGACCATTATTTTCAAGCACAAATTATGTTGTAATACAGCCTGGAGCAGTATGAAACCGTTAAATGTACTTAGGGAAGAATTTATAGTGGAGACTTGCGTTTGACCACTCAGTATTATGATGACAACTCCTGTCGGAATCGCGATCTCCAGTAACCCCGTAATTTTTACCATTTTATGTATTTTTTTATGCAAGCTACTTTCTGTTACAGAATTAGTATTTTAACTATGGAAAGACGTAACGATGATTAAATTAAGTATACATGTATACTTTCTGCTATTTTATCGACTTAACGGTATCGCGATGTCCAATTTATCATAATTTTTATTTTAATGTACAGGAATTATTATCAGTACTTATTAATTACTGCCTGTATACATTGCCTTGCACTACAAAATGATAAAGGATTAATTTCAAACAGAACTGTAGATATTGAACAGCAAATTTCCTAGTCATAAGACGTTAACCGCTATTCCACAGTTTTGTAACGAAGGTAGTCTTTTGTTTAGACAGGGACCCATTTAAATTGACAAACACAGTAATACTTGACGGTCACTTTACGTAGAATTAAGTAATTTCCAAACTTTCTCCTTGCTCTGTCAACAGTGAAGCTGTCGTTACCAATGTTGATTCTCTGTGACGTTTTGTTTGTTACCAACTAACCAATCCAACTTCTATACGGTGCTTCAGAATGGGAGTTGTATTTTTAGAATCACATTAGTGATGTCCATGTTGCTGAAGCGCCCTCGAACTTTGCAATTAGTTGGCACAGACTTTGTTTGTGGTAACTGGGATTAATACACTGCACTACATTAGTCAGCGCGAGGGATAGACGTAATAATATTGTGGTAGTCAATCGCAAGACACTGCTAGAAATACTTTCCGAAGTAGTTCTAGCGGTATCTTGCTGGTCCAGGGTATTAACAACCTAATTACTGCTTGAAAATAATGTCTTGCATTGATTTCAGCTGTATTATGACGCTAGTTCGCGAGGAGCAATATGTTGTAGCGGAATCGTAATCAATCTCTGGTAGATCCGCAAGTGTCTGAGAAATATGACAGAAATCTCCATCTTCTTACTAGCATAATATAAGCTTTCGTACTTTCAAAATTTCGCAGCGAATGCTACGTTGAAATACAAACTAACTTTTGTTATCTAGTTGCAAGCTGAAGTGTTGAGTTTTCCCCGTGACTTCTTCACTATTTTTAGGTCCTGATAATTTTTCGTCATGTATCAGATATGAGCCAATCACTATATTACCTCACTAGTAAAGTCATCCATACCTGCGCCATATTTGATATAATGGTTCATCTAATACGAAAACTAATTTCACTTCATTTTATTTCACTAATTTATTTCCAACTTGTTTCGTCAAATCTGAAAATGGCCGATTATTAGACGTCTCGGACTTTGGATTAATTTTCTAGAAGGCTGGTTTATCAATAAAATTTTTGCGTTTAGTGATGCAGTGCGGTAGCACTTTGTATAGAAGTGAGGATTGCTCTCCAGTGGATTTACGCATTTCGAAAAACTTGTGGTATGAATTTCCATGCGGCGTTTACTGAAGCAAGATAAGAGTTTTTCCAGATCTCGTTTTGCTCGTTTGAACTTTCTACATCGGCTTTTCTTCTGTGAATCTCGTTGTTCCCATTTCAACAGGAAGTTCGCCAGCTTAACGCTGCCGTCGGCTTCATTAACGCTCTACAAGTCCCCCGTCATGACGTCACCTTGTTGGATTCTGTTACTACCAGCGCGTGGAGGAACTATCTTTCGTTGTTGATGCCTGTCTGCCAGAATCAGCGCTTGGTTATGGAGTTTCCGAATTATTGAATAAAGTTCTGTAAATGTCCACTTTTCCACAACATTCTTTTGTATGTATCATCCTCCTTGAATCTAGATTTGGCCTGGATTCATCTCTGCATAAATAAAAGTTTCTCTACATGGTAGTATGTTTTTAGTTTTGAGCTAATTGTTTAGATAGAGCAGTATATTTTTTGGCCTTCTAGGATAGTATTTTGTAATGACATGTCTGGAATCTATACTGGGATGTTTTTGAATTTATTGAAAACGCTTGTTTAAACTTCAGTGAGGGAAGTTCTTCCGAAAGGGCTTCACAGCTCTCTGATATCGAAGAGGAATGTCGAATTCCTGGGGATTAGAAATAATTTTAAGAAAAAATCCGTTGTTGGTGCTACAAGTGGTTTATCGTATGGCCTTTCAACCCAACAAGGGCCGAGAGCTGTAACAGCTATCCGTTACATTTTAGGCAATGGAAAAAGTACATTTTTGCTAAAACAATAAGGAAGACGAAAACAACATTAAGGTTTGAAAATAGTCTTTTTAGGATTCGAATGTTACTTATATTGTATTAGGTGTAGTAACGGTTTTTGGTCTGTTTACGACTTCTCATTATATAGAATTGGTAGATGGGGACTGATACTAAAGAAACGCAGTTATACCCCTTGTACCAGTCCGTGTTCTAGTTACATGAAAGGTTTCTAGGTGTGTCATGTCATTTCAAGTCAACTTTACGATAATGTCAGCCACCGTAAAAGGTCACTGGGGGAACCTTCCGGCGGCCTTTTCTGTATGACGACAGCTGCTGTATGTAAGGGAACGGCCGGCAGCTGTCATCAATAGCAGCCGAGTTGAGCTTAGCTTCTTTTCCAAGCTGTAATAGCTATTGTAGGTATTTTACTCGCAATTAATTGCTGCGTTTTCAACTTGTTGACAATATAGATTTATCAACACGATGGCGCTCTTGTATTTCGCGTATGTGTTGTTTTCTTTTCCGAACGGTGTTCAATGTGTTATGTCTGCATAAATCTCAAGGAACATTTTCACGCTTACAATGTTATGAAGCATTCAATGTTTGCTGTTTCAAAAGCCCTTTAACCTGCCATTCACATTTGACAAAGTTAACTTTCTGCACATGAAGTGGCGTTGGGGATGACTCGGGATAGATTTCCTGTAAGTCCATTCAGATTTTGGTATTTGATGGTTTACCAAGATTGATCAAAGCGAATGCTGGAACTGTTCCTTCATTAATGCTGTGGACGATTTCATTGCCGTTTCTTGCCCACAGTTCTTTCGCGGCTCTAGTGACTTCTATGTTGAAAAACTGTAAAACTTTAAGATAAAAAAGTTTTCTTAGATTGGATTAAATTTCAAAAAGGTCGCTGGGTAATATCTAGATTGGGATACCGCTGCAACCACTTACCGCCTCGCGCAAAAAATAAATCCCCACAACCTTGATACAGCTTAAATCTACCCGCGAAAATAAATTATGTAATAATCCAACTTGCTGTTCTCATAGTATTTTAACACATCATCAGGAAAGAATAGTAACATATCTATGAATTTTCCGAACGGGTACAGAAAACTTGAGATTTCCGCCGCACCCAAGATAGCCGCCAGGAGCAATAGTAAAGGCAAAAAATAAGGACAAGAAAAGGTCATCACCACACGAATTTGTCATTTCAACCATTTTAAACATGATTTTGTCGCTTCCCTAAAGTTGCTGCCAGGGGCAAACACGCTTGTTTGCGTTCCCCTTCTCCCTTAGATCCAGCACTGGGAAAGAGTTTTTAAAGATAAGAGTTTTATGCATAATCGTTAATCATAGAGTCGAGTCAACTTGAGTTACGAATAAAATTAAATCTTGTCTCATCATTAGTAATACTCTCCGGTGCAGCGCCGCACGTTCCGCGCCTGTGCCCTTTCTTTTCGGCTATAGTATTGACTTTAATTCGCATGCGATATCGTAAATATTTACAAAGTATAATTTCTTAATTTGACTTTTGCATACAAGACTTGTCGCTACCTATTTTTTCTTTTAACCATCTGGCGCACAAAACTTTGGAGACCTGAAATCATCTCAGTTGTCATCAGAACTAGCTCAACACGAGATGGAAGAAAACTTCTCTAATAGAAGTTCTTCAGACGAAGCCCTTAATGCTGAAGATGTTCATTATATTTTCTAATGTATTTTTCGTTGCTCAGTTCATTACATAAAGATTTTAGATTATTTCCTCTCTCTCCGCAGAGTTAATGAGCGTCCATTTTGAAATATCATTATAATTTCTGTTTTTAAACGGTGACGGTGATGGTACATCTGATAATATTCTGAACTGCAGACGTTTATTACGATATTACCAGGCATACCATCACAGTCTCCTTTTCAAAACACAAATTATGATAATATTTCAAAATGGCCGCTCATTTACTCTGCAACCAAAGATGAAGTAATTGTTAGAGAACCATTAAATAACAAACTGAGCAAAGAAAAATATGAGACAAAATAATGGCTATCATTTTTCAAATATGCATTTTCAAAGGGTATTGCCAAATGGAGAAACTTACGAAAGTATATTGCTTGCTTACTCTAAAAATGCAGATAAATTGACCACTCTTATTTGGACAAAGATTGAGGCACTTGTCAGTGCACCATAAAACTCGCGAAACTTTCTCAGTTCACCAGCACAGTTGGAGAGAAGCTTTTACAAAAACAGATTGAAGACAACGCTGGGTTGGTATCCCCAAACGAATGATGTCTATCGTATTCTTTTTAACAGGCATTAATTTGTCGTTCAGAGGAAACTCTGTGAATCGCCATATACTCAAATCGGTTTCGTTGAATGGATTTCTTCAAAGAAAGTTTATTCTTTTGTCTGGATCTACAAAAAGATGGGAAGTGGTATCCTCGTGGAAGGAGTATTGTCAGTGGCGTAGCTAGGTCAACAAGGGCCCCGGTGCAAAAAAATTATTTTGGGCCCTCAGGCCAGATGGGCGACGTTTTTATTGCTTTGTGTTGCTGGTAGGGGCCCCCTGAGCTGAGGATGGGGCCCCCTGAGCAGTGAGGGCCTCTTCCTGTGTCGCCAGTTTGCCATGAAAGCTCGTGGGCCCTCTCAACAGCGCTTGGGGGCCCCCTGAGCGTAGGGTCCCAGGTGCACTGCACCGCCTAGCCCATAGTAGCTACGCCCCTGAGTATTGCTGAAAATGTTTTTCGAAACTCGTTGGGAGAGTAGAGTTTTTAACCTCACTACAGTTCGTTATTCCTATTCTTCAGTTCGTGCCACTCTTCTGAATCTTCTTGAAGAAACGAATGACTCAGTTGTAAGCAAGGCTGTGATGTCTGGAACAATGGATATACCAAACACTTCACAATTAGTAAAAAAAAAAAAAAAAAACTGCTCTGAATTTATGAAAAAGTACCACGGTTATGTTTCTCGGGTAGAAAAATTGCTTCTCGGACTGAGGTGGATCTTATTTTGAAGTCAGTCCGATCCCGAAAAAGAAATTATTGAATTACGAAGCCATAGATGAGACAACAACAGATCCTGAAGAGTTTTGACAATGAACGTGTTAACCTACGACCGATACAGTGGAGAACGTTTTACACAACTATCCAAATTTAACGATACCGACTCCTTTATAAACAATATCAAAACAATTCTTATAATGTCTGAGCTGGAAAAAGCCCGTGCAGATTTGGAAATAAGTTTAATGGATGGATAAAAATGTGATTTGTATGGTTGTGAATTGGTTGAACATAGTGTTGTAAAAAAAACGGTTTTTTTTCTGGCTTGAAAAAAAACATGAAAAAAACTTTGAAAAAAAACATGTTTTTTTTCAGGAACACGTTTTTTTTTTTCACAACTACTAAATCTCAAATTTGTAAGGCAGTTATCGTTTAAAATGACTGTTTTAGAGTTTATTCTAAGTACTTATCTTAGTTTAAAATCTACTATATTTTTCTGGTTCAGTAGGAAAAAATTACGAAAATATTGACTAAATTGACTGAAATTTTCTTTAAGAACGGGGATTTCCCGAAGAGACTAGGTTGCGCGAGAAGGAATCCCCATTCCCCATTGTTTGGATTGATACTTGCTATTTGAAATAGTGCTGCCAGCCCTAAAAAAATTAACTATAGATCTTTGAAAAAATTAGGAATTTAAAATTTATCCACGGTTTTTTGCCTTATTGGACTTTCCTTATATTCGTATACTTGTTAACTCTCAGAGTATAGTGGTACTGACTCATTAAATTGTCAGTAAGGGAGCGTGCATAAACCACATAGCTTCATTTTGGCCTCCTGTGAACCCCCACGTAGCCCTACGTGGCTTTTGCCTCCCCCCCCCCCCCCCCCCCCGTTCACGAAGCATATAGCTTTCTTCCGTTTTGATTCCAGAAGACATTTTGTACTATTTTCTCTTGTCAGACTATTGTAAATTACATACGGGTTTAATTAACTGAGGGAAATAAATACTCACATGCTGTTGTGAGATCAGTTCCTCATTTTAACTGTGAAAAATGTTACGAAAGGAAAGTTACGTGGCCTGTCTCGGAACCCCCCCCCCCCCCCCCCCTCTCCTTACGTAGCCCAGAGTAGCCTTCCAGCTAACCCCTCCTCCCTCTGGACCAAGCCACGTAATTTGTGCACGGTCCCTAATTATGAATCGTTTCCTTGCAACCGTTGGTGTAAACAAACGATTGAAAGGAAATAAAGCTCCTATTTTGTATGATAATCGATTTTAATTCAAACTTAAAAGACCGTAATACAGAACTATTGGCGCAGTCTTTATGCACAGTGTGTACTTTGCTCACAATTTAAAATTTCAATCTGAAAATCTTTTGCGTACAATATAAGAACAACCAGTAAAAGAAAATTTAACTATTTCTGAAGTTAGAGGAGACAGAAGAAGAGACAGAAAATTCCGACACCGACCGAACTAGTGTTGGTATTACTGATACTAGTGAATGTGGTACTGACATAGAGGATGAATAAAATTATGTTACCTATATAGATACACTTATGAATCATTATGTTAGACATTATATGATTCAGTAAGACTTAAAACACACTTGTAAAATGGAAGTTCCATAAATAAAACTATAATTTATGAAATATATTATTTTCTGAAAAAAAAAAACAAAATTTAGAAAAAAAACACGGGTGCTAGGTTTTTTCATGTTTTTTTTCAAAAAGTTGAAAAAAAACATTTTGTTTTTTTTTTCAGTTTGCAACACTAGTTGAACAGCTGTCAAGCTTGAGACCACTGTTAAAGGAGCTTGAATCAACAGACCCAATAAAAGTTCTTCAACATGAAACAAAATTGTTGGCAGGATATATTTTCAACTGTGTAGACAGCAATTTTAATTTTGCTAACCATACCTGTTACTCGCTAAAAGAGAAAGAAGTTTCAGTAAATTAAAACTTATTTATGGTCAACTACGTCTGGAAACAGACTGTGAGATCTTGCAGTTGTATCAATAGAAAATGATATTGGCGAAAACTTGAATCTTGATCTCGCATATTATTTCTATAAGGTGTTTTTTTGGTCACAAGCCATTATCTTACTTGATAACTAACCGAAATGTATGAATGAAGTATCATTTTAAAACTTACTGTCTCCACTTTAGTCACATATTTTAAGAAAGATATTTTTCGAAATACAACCCTTAAAGGGGAAAATAGTCGACATTTCTAAAATGCATTTTTTTGTTCCACAAACTATTTATCTACCTGCATTCCTAAACGATATCTATAAAGGAATTTATTGGAATTCGACCCTTAAGAGCAAAAATGTTAAACTGCTAGTTGTAGAAGTATTATCTCCTTTGATATCTAACCAATATAGATAAATGAGGTATCATTTTAAAGATTAAGGTCTCCGTCGTGGTCACATCATATTATATGAAATAAATTTTTCGGAATTTGACCCTCAAAAGACAAAACTATCATTATTTCTATAACGCAATTTTTATGTCAGGAGCTATTTACCTCCCTTGATACGTAATCGAAATCGAGAAATGAGCTATGATTTTAGAGATTAAGGTTTCCACTATAGTCAAATCATATTCTAAGAATTTTTTTCTTTGGAATTTGACCCTTAATGGGCAAATGTGTTATTACTTCCATAACGTGTTTTTTTGTTACTAGCCGTTTATCTCCTTTGATACCTAACCGAAATCGATAAATGAGGTATAATTTTAAAGATTATGATCTCCACTTTGGCAAAATTAAAAAATTAAGAACGAAATTTTTCGGAATTTGACCGTTGAAGTACAAAAGTAATAATTGTAAAACTGAGAGTTCAGAGCCAAACAGCTAGAGAGCAGCAGACATATCACTGTATTAATAACTGCTTCACTGGCATTGATTTTTGTTACATACCTATTATACTAATCAAATAATTTTTTTTTTACAAATGAGGCGATTCTTCTTTCATCATATTACAAATCACCAACTATCCATCGTAATCACGAAATTTTCGCACGGGTTATCCAGTTTTGACTTAATACAGAAATTTTAAAGAGCAAAATGGAGGAAGATGGTAATCTAGGCCTTTAGTTATAATTTTATCTCCCCATTTGTTTGTTTTTAAATTGATTTAGCAAAAACTAAGTGAATTTTATGTACGAGGCGTGCGAGGAAAGTAATGAGATTGACACTGCAAGTGATCTGACAACGCTGTGTCTATAGGTCTGTACTAGACCGGTTTGATCATCCCTTTCACGTGCTCAGTTCGAGTTTAAACTCCGCTCAGCCAACACATTATTTTTGATAGTGCCATCAGTGACTTTGTGTTTTACGAAAATGGAGCATCCGAATTTAGAGCAACGTTGTGCAATCAATTTTTGTGTAATCTTGGGGAATCCACGAGTGTGACCTTTGAAAAGTTGAAACGGGTCTATGGGAAACATTGCTTATCAAGAGCACAAGTTTAACGCTGGCACAAATCATTTTTGGAAGGCCGAGAACACGCTAAAGATCGACCTCGCTCAGGGAGATCATCTTAAAAAACTGACGAAAACTTTGAGCTTGTGAGGGTTCTTGTGAGATCAGACCATCGCTTAACAATAAGAATGATGAATACATCAAATTTTAACAGACGATTTGTACATGCGAAAGATTTGCGCCAAAATGGTGCCAAAAAAACCTCACAACTGAACAGAAGGAAAATCGAAGAAACGTGTTCGTTGATCTTCTTGAGAGGTTTTACAATGACCAAGAATTCTTTAATCGTTGATATTTGAGTTCGATCCTGAAAAAAAAGCGGCAAAGCGAAGAGAGGCTTAGTCCGTCATCTTCTCGACCGAAGAAATGTCGAAAGAGCGAACCAAAGGTCAAAGCAATGTTGATTTGCTTTTTTACAGTATGGGCATAGTGCATAAAGAATTTGTTCTTCCAGGACAACCTGTCAACCAAGTGTTTTCCAGGGGTGTCCTTGAAAGGCTCAGGAAAAGAGTGATTCGTGTGAGACCAGACATTACAGACAAGTGGATGCTTCATATGACAATGCCCCGTGTCACACGGCTTTTTCCATCGGTGATTTTTTTGACCTCAAAACGCGTTCCTGTTGTTTCTCACCCCCCCCCCCTTCCCACCTATTTACCTGATTTACGTCCTTGTTACTTTTTGATTTTCCCGCAATTGAAAAATGTCTTAAAAGGAGGTGATTTTGGAACTCTGGAGAAAATTCCAAAGACTGTGAGCGACCAGTTAACAGCACTACCACTTGAAGCCTTCCAGTGGTGCTACCAAGAGTGGAAACGACGACTCCGGGCGGTGTACAGCGGCGCAAGGGAACTACTTTGAAGGGGATAATATTGCACACCCGTGAAGACTGCATTACCTCGTATATATGATGTGGGCGTTACGTGCGCTGTAGTATCTTTCCAAAACATATAGTTTACTTTTTACTGTTGTTGTTTCTTATTCACACTACTGTACTACAATAATAATCTTTCTGCGGTCTAAGTTGTTATTAATATATAAAGATTATCTTCTGGCCTCGGCTTTGCTCGAGCGGATTTCATAACGTTTCATAGGCCTACATATTCGTATTCGAATCCCAAGCGAACTACTTGCTCGAATGAGTAGCCTATTCCAAATGTTTCCTAAGCCGTCAGCCAAACATCCAAGAAAACAAGCTTTCACATTTATAATGTAATAGAAAGTAAAATATGTAATCTTCAGTCTCTATGGACAACTTAATCATGAATAATCCAGATCTCTCACCACCTGAAAAACTAGCTTGGGTCGTCCCCTGGCTCTACCAGTCCAAATAAGCTACAATGCCGCAGAGCCTAAGTCATTACTGGACACTTCGAACACAATGGGCGGAGTAATACCGGTCCGCATTACCCACGACAGGAAGATCAAGAGTCGTGCGTAGCAGCACTCACTGATTTTATCCTGATACAGGTCTTTAGGTGTGTAAGGGTTTGGGAGAGACAATACTAGTCTTTTCCAACCAAATGTCAACCTCTCCTTCACGTGGTGCACCCTGTTTGCACGGACGAGGCTCTGGCGACTGAAAGATTCCCGGTATAAGGAGTCACCCACTGCTTGCCAACGGCCTCCGAAAGGAGGGCGGAAGAGCGGGGAGTGGTTCAGGGCACCCTCTTGCCCTTGGGGTATGGAAACGGCCCCTAAAGGCGGATGAATCAGAAATGATCAACGGCATGGGGATGCAGAAGGCAACGGGAAACCACTGCATTAAAGACCCAAAGGGTATCCCGAGGACATGTAATCCTCTCAAATTACATATATCATGATGGCTTCTTCCTGGGTAAAATATTCCGGAGGTAAAATAGTCCCCCAATCGGACCTCCGGGTGGGGACTGCTCAGGGAGGAGTCATCAGAATGGATAGAAACATTCTACGAGTCGGAGCGTGGAATGTTAGAAGTCTGAATAGGGCAGGTAGGTTAGAAAACTTAAAAAGGGAGATGGAACAACTTAAGTTAGATGTTGTTGGGATTAGTGAGATTAAATGGAAGGACGCACAGGATTTCTGGTCTGGGGAACACAGGATAATTAGCACACAAGCTGTCAATGGAGTCACTGGTGTAGGATTTGTAATGAACAAGAAAGTAGGGAAACGGGTGAGTTATTATGAACAGTTTAGTGACAGGATTATTTTGATGAGGTTAGAAACTAAGCCCATCCCAACCACATTAGTACAAGTATATATGCCAACGTCACAGGAAGATGATGAAGAAATAGAAAAAATATACACTGAAATTGAAGAATTAATCCAATATGTGAAAGGGGAGGAAAATCTAATAATCATGGGTGATTGGAATGCAATAGTGGGAGAAGGAAAAGAGGGGAATACTGTAGGAAGTTTTGGTCTAGGAGAAAGGAATGAACGAGGAAGCAGGTTGCTAGAATTTTGTGAAAGATATAAGCTAGTAGTGGCGAACACACTGTTTAAGAACCATGCAAGAAGAATATACACCTGGAAACGTCCTGGGGATACAGGCAGATATCAGCTAGATTATATCATGGTCAAACAGAGATTCAGGAATCAAGTTCTAGACTGTAAAGCGTACCCAGGAGCAGACATAGACTCGGACCATAATTTGATAGTAATGAAGTGCAGGCTGAAATTCAAGCGAATAAGGAAGCAGCATAAGCAGAACAGACTGGCAGTGAATAAGCTGAAACAATCTAGAACAAGAGAAAAATTTGCAGAAATGGCAGACTTAGGTCTAAGAAGTAACTGTGAAAAGAGCTCAACCGAGGACGAATGGAATGCATTAAAGACCGAAATAATGAAAGCTGGCAAAGAAACATTAGGCTTTAGGGAACAAGCTGCCCGAAAACCTTGGATCATAGAAGAAATTTTGGAGCTGATGGATCAGAGGAGTAGGTACAAAAATGCTCAGGATGAAGCAGGAAGAGAGCAGTACAGGCAATTTAGAAATCAAATAAATAGGAAATGCAAAATAGTAAAAGAAAAATGGCTACAAGGAAAGTGTGAAGAAGTAGAAAATGGAAATGGTCGTAGGAAAAGTAGATGTTGCATATAGAAAGATCAAACAGAATTTTGGAGAAATGAAGAAAAGAGGTATGAACATTGAAGCTGCCGATGGGAAACCTCTTTTAAGCTCAGAAGATAGAGCTAACCGATGGAAGGAATACATTGAGAAACTGTATGATGGGGACAACTTGAACAATAGTGTATTGGAAAAGGAAGGTGTTGTCGACATTGATGACTTAGGAGATCCTGTTTTGAGAACAGAGTTTAATAAAGCTCTGAATGACTTGAAAGCAAATAAGGCAGTTGGAATTGATGAGATCCCTGCAGAACTTCTTAAATCTCTAGGAGAGGAAGGAATCGAAAGATTATTCAAGCTGATATCAAAAAGTTATGAAACAGGAGAAATTCCAACTGATTTTAATAAAAATATCATCTTCACACTTCCAAAGAAAGCACAAGCCGACAAATGTGAGAATTATCGCACCATTAGTCTAACATCACATGCTTCAAAATTACTGACCAGAATAATATACAGAAGGATGGAAAGGGTAGTAGAAGAGATAGTAGGTGAAGATCAGTTTGGGTTTAGGAAAAATCGCGGTACAAGGGAAGCAATTCTGTCTTTAAGATTAATACTTGAAGGGCGGATCAAGAAAAACAAAGATACTTTTATGGCATTTGTTGATTTAGAAAAAGCTTTTGATAATGTTAGGTGGGACAAGATGTACAAAATTTTAAAGAAGTCAGGTCTAAAGTATCG
>JARYHS010009710.1:0-17012 GCA_031002005.1 Vandiemenella viatica | reverse complement strand
TCTTAAACTTTAGGTTTTCAGACACAATTTTGTACAAAACCGATCTTGAAACTTGTGGAAATTCCAAAGAAAGAATGGAAATTGTGAATCTTCTGTCCTCACGAATCTTTGTTTCGACTGCAGCCACCAAATCATCAGTGATCACAGAGGGCCGGCCTGAGCGTTCTTTGCCATGGACGTTTTGACGGCCATTTTTAAACTCTCTAACCCATTGACTCACTTTACCTTCACTCATTGCATTCAAGCCATAAACTTCTGTTAACTGACGATGAATTTCTGCAGCTGATAGGCTTCTCGCAGTCAAAAAACGTATCACTGACCGTATCTCACACGTGGCGGGCGATTCAATAATCGTAAACATTATAAAGTAGCACAGCGATGTGTACACGTCAGCTACAGAGCTGCAACTGGCATCAGTGTGAACGGGAAGGATGCCAGCAAGTGGTGTGGTGGATTATTGCGGCGTCCGCGCGAACTACGGGCCTATACGCGCGAACGGCCCTTACTTAAAAAACAACCCTCGTACATCAATATCTTTCCATGCCTCATCACCAACATACACCTTGTACACTCCCATAACCCTCTTCACCCTCCACCTGTCATCCAATGAATCCCATTCCAGATCTTTTATCATATATGTTACTCATTGCGTTCTGCGGTAGTTTCCAGAAACAAATCTAGCAGCCCTTTTTTGCACCCTCTCCAACTCCTGTATCTGATTTTAAAAATGTGGCTCCCATACTACACCACCATATTCAAGCAATGGTCAAACCAAAGATTCGTAATCCAATTCACTTAGTTCTCTCATACATCCCTTCATCACTCTCTCCAACAAGTGCAGATTTTGAAACTCTTTCCTACTACCTGTCCAATGTGTCCTGCCCTGTAAAGCTTGGTATCAAATGTAATTACAAGATACAAGAGGGTACCAAAAAAAAAATAACTGGAATAGCATTGACAGAGGCCAAGCTTGTGTAGTACACGTCTCTGCCAATAGGTGTTTATAGCGCACCTCATTGACAGATCAATGCCACCTGTGTTGTTGACCTGGCTTGTTCTGTTAATCTGCAATGATTGTTTTTGCTAACGCTGTTTTTTATTGTTTCGTCTTTGATGATGGCAAGTTTCAGTGAACAACGTGCAGCTGAGAAATTTTGTTTTCTACTCTGTAAAAATGCTGCTGAAACTGTTTTAATGTTGAAAACTGCTTACAAAGATTATGGGAAAAACCTCAAGTGTACAAGTGTTTCACTAAGTTTAAAAATAACGACATGTCCATTGATGACAAACATATTTCTGGACGTCCATCAACTGCCCAAATCGATGAAAATGATGAAAAAATCGAGAGATTGGGCTCTGAGACCATCGACAGACTGTTGATCAACTGTAAGAGATTAATGGGTTATCTTAGAGCTTGGTTCAGCGAATTTTAACCGAAGATTTGGGAATGAAAAGGGTTGCTGCTGAGTTTGTTGCTCGGGCTCCAACTGACAATCAAAAAGAACATCGAGTTAAAACATGTCGTGCTTTGAAACAACAGCACAAAATTAATCCAGATTTTCTTTCAAATCTTCAACAAGCAATTCTTTCCCCACCTTATAATCATAATCAACCTTAATATTACATATATATTGAAAGATGTAAACAACAACTGTGTTGTGCTCTTTGAAATCAGAAAAAACTATTTAATTAAAATTTTCAACATAGTTTTACCGTTTGGAATATATTATAAAAAGATGGAATCGTTACCAGCTGCCTTGTCCAGTGGTAGCTCTGTGCTTCATCTTGTAACACGATGCTATTAATTTTCAAACACTCACAGTTGGCAGAAAATTATGATTCTTTGAGATTTGTTTAGTGTATTTCATAAAGTTATTAATATTGAAGTATGAGCACTTTAACCTTACAGTTTAAAAAAAAAAAAAAAAAAAAAATAGAAGAAAAAGAAAATAGTGTGAACTAGCAAGTTTTACTACTATATTAAAAGTTTGTATGGTTTAATTATTTTAGACTCATAATTGAACTCTTTTATCAGGTTTGAAGTGTAAACATTAGCATTCTTGAATTATTCAGTTGTATACCGTGAATTAATGAAAATAAGCTTCAGTTTTAAATTATTTTAAAAATGAAGTCATTACCAACCCAAATTTATATTTTGCCAGGTCATTTACAACAGTACTATCTGTTTGTCGAATTAATTTCAAAATACGTTCTTCTTGAATAATTTAAAATCAAATTTAAAAAAATGTGTTAGCGAATAGTATGTTGTATCACGGGAAAGGGCATGAAAATTGTTGTAAAATTACAACTCTCTCAGCTCTCTAGTTAAATTAGGAGAGCTTCTAGAGCAATTCAAAAATGTTCCATTGCAGTTTTTTGAGCAAATTTTTTACAGCTTTACATAGCTGTAATTTTAAGATTAATAGACGCATCCACAATTAAATTTGGTATTATTCCAAGTCTAAATGAAGAGTACATCTCTGCCAAATTTCATGAAAAACTCAGATTGTGAGGTTAGTTTTGTAAAATTGTGTTGAGTTGACATGGTATGAACCAGCACCTTTTGTTTCCATGAAATCCTGCATAAATTTTAAGACACAAACCCTCTCTTTCTGTCTTCATTTCTGAGGTTAGTCACTAGAATATATTTCAGTTACACTAAACTTCCAACAAATTGAAAGCCCCAGGAGTAACCACTAACAATATGTGGTATGTCATTTCTACCCGCCGCCAACTACACTACTGGAATAAAAATCACACATCTGTAGTCCTTTCATTATTATTGCCGTCATAACAACCTAACCTGGAGTATTAATTTATCAATGCATTTAAAAAAACAATCCAGTGCTGGATTTGACAGAAACAAAATGATCTGGTTGGAAAATTATAATAAAATTGGCAACCAATTAAAAACTTGTTCATAGCTTTACTAGGCCAATTAGTAATCTGTGATTTTTTTTTTTTTTTTTAGAATTGGGTTGACAAATATTTATAAGAATAAGAAAGAAAACCAATCACTTGCCAAAGTTGAAGCCACAGATCAAGCAAAGCCCTTACTCATAAACATATAAGCACTTGGCTAGGTTTACAATTGCATCTGCAGTAAATCCTGCCACTTTTGTCTGGCAGCCTTCTGTCTCTTTCCTTCCATTTTTTTTAAATATATATAATTACTTGCATGGTATTCTGTATGTTTTGAGACAGCATTTACATAACAGCTTACAGACAAAACAACAATCGTTTTTATAAGAGATAACTACTAAAGCAATACTTGTCTCTTTATACCTTTATTGTGTGGAAATATATCAGTGCAAAGTGGTGTTTTATTTCTCTATTCTAATTTTTATTTTGCTATTACATATTTTTTAAATACACTGTGTGTTAGTGCAGCTTGCAACTTGATACAAGCTACTAATCACAACAAATAAATAAGACAACTGAATTTATAGTTCAAAATTAATAAATTATTTTAATTTTTCAGTTTAGTACCACAAAAACCGTAGTTTATTATTTATCCGAGATGACATTAATCCAATCATTCACTACTGTGCAGACCCCCTCCCAACTGTAGATAGAAACTACAAGGTAAAAACCAGTGTAGGAACAGCTAACGGTTCTACTGAAGAACTTAACAGAACCCAAACTAAAAAAAAACACCCCTTGGAGATACAAGTGAAAATAATCCATCTACTAACTATAACATACATTTTGAATAGCGTTTGTGAGAAATAGATCATAGAGAAGAAATACGAGTGTCCACACAGATAAGCAATGTGAGGAATATGATTGGCAGGACAGAAGAAAGAACAGAATGAAAAGCCCTTAAGGTGCGTTTCCACTGAGGCAACTTCTGGGCAACATGTGGCATGCGGCACTGACGCATGCGACAAGGAGTATTTCAAGCGAAGCAACACGCTGTGACATGTAGTAAGCAACAATGACGCATGCTACAGGTTGGGCCTTGTCGCCGGTCGTATGGGCCACTGTGCGACAAAAATATAGCGTGTCGCACGGTGTCGCCAGTATCCAAGGGGTGGTGGATGAGTGCGACAGAAAACGGGCGACATGGAGTGGAATGTGCAGAAAACAACCTTATTTATTGAAGATTACCATACTTCACCGGAATGTGGAATAACAAAGTGCATCATGTAAAGACAGGAAAGCGAAAAGTGACAAATTAATACTACTTGCTAACAAGTACGAATGTTCATTAGATGAAATAAAAAAGAAAATCGAGAATTTGAGGTCTGCTTTTCATCGTGAACATAAAAGGATTACTAAACTAAAGAGCGGCTCCTCTCCTAAAGAAGAGATATGGTTTGCTTATAAACTCCTGACATTTTTTTTTTATAGATGTTGACATTCCAAGACAAACTTTTTCAACAGCAGTAAATTATGAGGTACGTTAATTAATATATGTAAATAATTATTTTTGACAGAATAGTTTACCAATGACAGATCCAGAGACGAGATAGGGGATTTACAATCTTTTTAGTTATACAAGTAAATAAAAGTACTTTTATGGTGGGTTAAAATATATATATATATATATATATATAAATTGTCTTAATTAAAACTTTACAAAGGGACTTACATATAATTAAGACAGGCTGTGTTTACAGCGTATGTAGAAAAGTGTTTCCAAATTTAGATTGTGGTAAATAATAGTAAAAATCTTTTCTTGAATCGACCTTTCACTCATACAGTTGTGTATGATAGGGATAAATTGTCATATAATGGTAACGTAGCTAAATACATTATTTTACGTACGAATACATAGTTTATGTTTTTGTCTTAGTATTTGTCTTGCCAAGATAATTTTCCTTCTTTTGACACAAAGTACTTTGCGATTCACACTTTTAACAAATAAATCTCTGATCCACCACCTAGGTTTTTTCCGTTTTCTTCTTTTATTGCCATTTGCGAGGATCAAATAAGCAGCAGCTGCCACTGCTTCTGATGCCATGACGCACACTACTGGCCGCATAACGTGAAATGCTTTTGCCGCATGCTACAAGCAACGGCGACAAGTAGCAAGCGACAACTGGCAACAGATTCTTGGGCGACATTTGACTTTCGACAAAGTATGATGACGCACGACGACATGTAGCAACAAAATAACTCATGTAGCATGCTACAAGTTGCTTGTTGTTGCCTCAGTGGAAACGCGCCTTTAGACTGTAGTACTGAAAAACCAGATATTTACATAAATGGTATGGGCACATACAAAATATATGGATACTAGAAGAATACTTAGACGAATGTACAAAATGGAAATCAATAGATTCAGAGGCCAACTTCAGATGACTCACAGACACACAGTTAAGACAGACATAGAACTGAGAGGACAGTAGTGCAACAAAAACAAAGGAAAAAGAAATACAAGGTCAGATTTTGTGGATGAGTTTCATTCATTCACCCACTGAGAAGATAGAATGACATGGGATACAGAACGATAGTCTTGATGAAAAGCAGAAAAATGCAATTACAATCATACTTAGTATTTGATTTCTATGGAATAGGAGCTGATTCAGTTCTCACAATTTGTGAGTGTGTTTGATAAATAAATCTCTAAAATAACAAAAATCGTTTCACAAAAGATTCTTCAAGTTTTTAGAATATGTTAAATTATTTTCAAATGCACAGCAAAACTTAAAAAGCATATTTTTTCTTGTTATTAATCACTGATAAGAAAGGAAACATATCTGGCATATTTCTTGATCTTTCAAAGATTGTGGATATGATCAACCATAAGTTTTTGCTAGAGCTACATGTAAGACGTCAAGAAGTACCCAGTAAATGGAAAATAGATAACAGAAATAAGATTAACAATGATGTGTACTATAAGCATATGGGGTTTACTGGAGATCACAATTCCACTACAACATTCACTGAGAATGTCTAATACTGCTGCAGTCAATTGCACGACATATTATTTTCAAACAGTAATTCCAATGTAATACAGCCCGGACCATTATTATCAAGCTAAAATTCGGTTGTAATATACCCTGGAGTATCATGACACCATTAAATAAATATAGGTACTTCTGAAAATATTTCTGTGGTGTCTTGCATTTGACTACCGCAGTATTATGATGGCAATTCCTTAAGGAATCGTGATCTCCAGTAATCCCACCATATGAAATACTGTAAGCCACAAGGATCAGTGTTTGGGACTGTACTATTAATAGCATCCATAAATGGCCTAGAAGCAAATACTGTCAGAGCTACATAAAATTTTCAGATGATACCAGCCAACTAATTAAATAATCTACTGAAGAATCTCCACATAAAAATAAAAATATTTCTTTTAAGATTGCAAACTGGTTTACTGAAAATAAATTTACAATGACCACTGAAAAAAATACACAGCATACACTTCCACACTAAATATGCAAGTACTTCAGTGCCTACTATAAAACTGTGCAACATACCTATCAAAAATATAGGGAACAAAATTTGGGTAATATCTAGATCGCGATACTGCAACCACTTACCGCCTCGCAATGTAAACACTTCCCGATGTAGAGAGTATGACGTCACTGTTTCGGTGTGTGACGTGTTCAGCCTTCGATCGATTTGAGAATACACGTTAGGCCATAGAACGTAACCAATAGTAATAATAATAACAAAAATTACGGATTTAAAAAGTTAAAGAAAATTATTACTTGCACAAATAATAAAATTATTAAAATATGTACAACATTACAAACTGATAATTTATATCGTTCAATTAGTCACAATTCCTTTGATTTTTATTTGATTCCGTTCTTCTATATTTCCTCGCGTGGCTGAAATTGCTATTAAAATCATTCATCACACGAAATAAAATATTTATAAAAACAAGATTTCGTCAATAACCGTTTTGCAGCCTGGACCACACTAAGTGGTAGATACGATTTGGAAATTGGGTTTCAGCAATATCGTGTGCGACGGTTACGTTTCACTATGGTCCAGGCTGCATTAAGATGTAAACAGCGATAGATACGACATAGAAATTAGGTGTCCGCAATAAGGTGTTCAATAGTTATGTTTCAGTGTGGTCCAGGCTGCATCACAACTTCATCGCAAATGAATTTATTCCTGTACTACTGGTGCAAAATTAACGATTTCTCGATATGAGACCTAGTAGTGATGGACTGCTTTCTGTGGAAGGCCCCGTTGGTGACATTTAAAGCTGTGAGCGGAATGTAGATGTCACATTCAGCAAGGTAGTAACGTCATACTCTCTCCATCCGGGAGTGTTTACATCGCGAGGCGGTAAGTGGTTGCAGCGGTATCGCGATCTAGATATCCCAAAATTTTTATGCTTATGGGCAGAAGAATTTATAATGGGAATTTCATGTTGAACACTGAATACTACCTCTTACATGATGAGAATGTTGGGTCATTGCCTGTCTTGTGAAACAGACACATTTATTTTACATATGTGCACTCAGTATCAAGATACAGTATTCTATTTTAGTAAAGCTTACCCCCAAAGATCAAACTATTTATTTAATAGGAAAAAATAACTTGAATTATAAATAGGATAAAAAATATGGGTCTACCAGAGCTCACGATTCTGCTAAGCAACATTCACTACTGATAACATAATACTGCAGTAGTCAATCAATATGTACGTTCCAGCAGACATTAGATTAAAATACACCCCGTAACAGTGTGACATAAATAAATATGCTTTGATAAGTATTTCTAACAGTGTCTGGCATTAGACTATGCAGTATTATGGTATCAATCGTGGTCTCCCAATAATTAAAAAAATAGAGCCTCATGTGGTCCTTTATGTAATAAGATGCACACACTACCACTGTCTTGTACTAGGAACTAACAATTTCAGAAATAAAAGGATATGCACAGTGAACAAATAGTGATGACCACACACACAATACTAGACAAATTAAGACTTACATGTATTCATAAAGGGACTCATCCTATGACAGTCAAATTATCTAATAATCAAACTATCAAGTCAATTTGGGACACTTAAATGTTCAATTCAGTACTAAGAAGAAGGGTATTTGGCAGGGGACACTTGGTCTACTTTTACACCGACTATTACTGACTAGTATACACCAGCAATGTACAATGTAAACCAGAGAAAATAGTAGTAACTCTTAATGCCACCAGGTAGCATCGTGATTGAATAAGCTGTGAGAGAAATAGTTTCTCAGATTGTCACCAAGTAGTACTGTTAGCCAACAATTGATATATTTGAATGTAATGTGGTGTGTGGAGAATGAAGCCTGGACAACACTACAACCTAACTATACACAAACAATATAATGCCGCCTTCTTTTAATGTCCTGTCTGATGTTAACTGTGTGGTTCAGGCTACATTACAATCTAAACAATTAGACCTAATCATTTCAGAAATCGATTCAGCAGTTTTGTCATGATAAAACAAATTACTATAATTTGATTTCTGTGAATAATTTTTGACATTCAAAAGAGTCTTTTGCCACTAAAAATAGCCTCTATGGTGTGTCTGAGATTTTGTAAATCATATATGCTGCCATTAGTCTCTAATATCTCTGAAACAACTGGCATAAAAATAGACCAAAAATTTCATGCACTTACTCAAAAAGAATACTATCCCAACCACTGTTTCTACAGTTTTGACAAATATTTGCATTTCTGACCAAATGTTAATTTTTAATTATTTTGTTTACAATGCCCATATCAAATAAATTACGTAAATAACTGATTATTTTTCTGTGTATTTGTAATTATAATAAGCATTTATCGGGTCTACCGGAGATCGCGATTCTGCCACAATAACATGCAGTAATATCGTTGGAATACTAATGTATTCAGTTGCAAGACATATTATTTTCAAGCAGTAATTCTGTTTTAATAGAGCCTGGACCATTATTTTCAAGCAGTAATTCTGTTTTAATAGAGCCTGGACCATTATTTTCAAGCAAAAATTAGGTTGTAATACAGCCTGGACCTGCATGAAAACGTTAAATGTGCTGCGGAAAGAATTTCTGGCAGAGTCTTACATTTGACCACTGCAGTATTATGATGCCAAATCCTGGCAGAATCGCGATCTCCAGTAATCCCCATTTATCAATGTATTACCTAAATGTCTGACCATCTCTTACTCAGCAACAATATTATTATAAATTTAATTTGAAAAAAAAGGGGGGTACACATGCGCTTTTGATTTGTGCTGCATTTAGGTACCTATATCTGATTTTTTTAGGGCTTTACAACTCCATAATTTCAAGATTATTAAAGGTGGGAATGGAATGGCGGCAAGGAACAGGAAGGAATTCTGCCATGGCCTTTTGAGGGATTCTCCTTTAGCGAATTTGAGAGACAATGGAAAACCGAATTCAGGCCAGAGGGGGTTCAAACCTATGTCCTACCTGAATATCAAGCCATAGTGTTAACACTTTACAATTGTAAGGGACAATACAACAGGTAATGTAGGTACAAAATTGCTGTATATTTGTACATTGTTTAAAGAGTTAATATTACGAATTTTACAGCTACAAATGAAAAATTATTAAAGATCCATTCTATTAAACATACATTGGAAGTAACAGTAATAGGAAAGTGTGCTGCAAAGAGGGTCAGTTGAGGTTAAAAACTAAAAAAGCCTATATATTTTGTTTAACTATTGGGACAAAATGATAAAATAATTTCAGCAATTAATTTCAAAGCTGAAGAGACATCAGCATTGTAGAGTAATTAAATGTGCAGGACAACTAATCTGTTTTACCTATTCAATAACTCATTATCTGGAAATTTATAAACTACACCAGTGTTGTAAGGAAGCATTATCACTAATATATACAGTAAACTAAATTATTCAAAATCAAGAAATTATTGTTCTTATAATAGGAGAGAATTTCTTTTAAAATATTATGTAAGTGTTGAACATTTCTGCTTAAAGATCTTAAATTTACTCACATTATGAATCAGAAATTACCAGTCATAGCCACACTTTTCAATGTTTAAACATTTTATATGCAAGAATAAACATAACACCCGTTATTAATTTTGCACAAAACATATCATGTGAAAAGTAACTACGTAGCAGCGTCCGATAACAATGCGTCATGCACCTACCGCCCGGTTTCTCTACACACTATTCAAAAACCCTTAAATCGTGTTCCAGAACATCACAAAACAAATGAATAAACCAAACGTGCTGTAAATATGAAGCTTTCGTATCACATGCACCTTTAATGCTTGTCAGACAACTTTCTGGTCCAATTATTTGCTATACCTGTTTTTGGTTAGGGGTGTGCCTGTCAACACAATTTTACCAAACCAAAATGATGAATGAAATAGTGTGCCATGACTTCTATGGCTTTTGTGTTCTTTCTCAATACTTTCAGATGCTGAAATCCTTCACTGACAACGCTGTAATGATTTCCAAAACAGCTTTTCTCTCTTTCTGATTAAAACCGCCCACTGACACAGGACCTGTTTTGAAACTGAACCTGCCGTTTTAATACTAGAATCCAAACATAATTACTTAATGGCTGATTAAATAAATTCATTTCCGTTATCATACTCTAATTTGGAATGGCACGACGTATTCTGATCGCTAAAATTAAGAGATTATAACGATTTAAGTTAACATCAACTTTAATGCTACCTGCGTTGGAGACGGCAGAGCGGCCATCTTCTTGATACTACTCAGATACAACACCATTGGCTGCAGCGTACGGAGTTAACCAATGACAAATGCAATCAATAAAACGTCATTTTTGCTAACTGGGTTTTAGATTAGAAATAAAAATAATTATCGTATGGCAGTTTCAAAATTATTTTGAGTTTAGCGAGAAGTATCTGTAAAGAAAAGTCACCAGAAAATAGTTGTTTATATAATTTCAGAAGAAAGGTTACAATGTTAAAATACTATATTTTCATTAAAGGGAAACAATGTATGATTGTAGTCAAGAACGAAGCTTTCGTTTAAAAATAACATAAGTTATAAGAAGAAACATGATGTCTGCTAATTCATAGGATATGCGTGGACACAGTTGATAATACTGTAAACGCTTCCCCCATCAACTGTAAGAAAATAGTAACACAATACTAAGTAATCCTAATTAGTCATTGTTAACAATGTGGTAATACATGCAGGAAATCAGTTATAAAGGGGCCTACAGACGATCAACTTGGTTGACAACCTTGTCAACTTGGTTGTCAGCGTTTGCCACAGACGAAACGAAATGTTGGCGACCAAGTTGTAAACATCACATTCGAGTATGTGTCATCATCGGGTTTTATTTGTTGAGTGTTTTCTATTACTGAATTTTATAATTTTGAATTACTTATTTTTTAAGTATTTTGGTTATAGTACAGCTTTATTATTGAAAAAATGAGTGAGGTAGCATTCCAGTTTTTAGTTTTAAGAGAGTTGCGTGACGATGTGTCTCCCGCTTGTCACAAAGGAGCGATTAAAAGGGAAAGTGTTCATCCTTCGGAAGTAGTGTTGCCAACTGTTAATAAAGCTAGCTGACAACCAGATTCAACTCCTAAAAAACCACCAGAAAACCACTAACAAAAAGCGGCGCTACTCTTGTAACCACTAAATTTTCCACTAAACCAATATTTAGTTATTACAAAAGAAAATCATGGGAATATTATTATTAAAACAGTTAAATTTATTATTAAATAATACACATTAAATTTCTGTATAATTGATCAGTACATCAACATGCAATAAATTAGTAATTCAACAAAACCATTAACCAATTATTTAATGAACTGCTATTCTATACTAACTCATCTTCTTCAGATAAATCATTTTTGTTAGTGCCATCAACATCAGTAGGTTGATACGATTCATCAGTACCAATTTGCTTTATACCGTATACCAAAGTCATTGCAGCACTTTCCTACCAACCTCAAGCTGCAACGTATTCTTAATATTGCACTTAAAAGATTCAATTTCATTCTGTTCCTCCGTTTGTGTTTTTATTACATTCATACTGTTAAATAGTCTTTCCTCATCGGCATTGGAATGCGACAGTATTAAAAGAGTAATTGCAAAAGTCGCTAATTCCGCAAATCTAGGACCTCCTTGAGCATCTTTGAAACTCAATACTTCATACTATTTTTTTTTTTTGTATCTATTTTCAGTCCATTCCAGTAAATGAATTTGTCGCCACTGATCATCAACTGTTGCTATGTATTATGTACTTTTATTGAACTCAGCCATTACGTCAACTACATTTTCTTTGTTGTGATTTAGTGCTTGTTCAACACTTATTTTGAAATTTTTTTATCAGTGTCAAATTTTCCGGCAATCTATTTTTTTTAATCAAATACAGGAGTTGGAGAGAGTGCAAAAAATGGCTGCTAGATTTGTTTCTGGAAATTATCGCAGAATCCAATCAGTAACAGATATGATAAAAGAGCAGGAATGGGATTCATTGCAAGACAGGAGGAGGGTGAAGAGGGTCATGGGAGTGTACAAGGCGTATATTGGCGATGAGGCATGGAAAGATATTGGTGTAGGTATGAAAAGTAGTGCATGGAAGGGAAAAATTTGCCATAACCACAAGCTGGCAGTCGATTTCAGCCACAAGGGTATGAGAAGATTCTCTTTTATAGGTAAGGGTGTCGGGGATTAGAATAAGTTACCAAGGGAAATGATGAATAATTTACCATAAATATTGAAAGAATTTATTGTTAAAATTTCTAAAGGGCAAATATAGTAGGTGGGTGCAGGAAAGGGGGAAGATGGGTGAATAGGGAAATTGCCACCGGAGCATGGGCTCCATTGCAATTTAACTAAATATTATTATTTCTTTAATAAGACATCGCGTTGATCGAGTAAGGGATATTTGAAAATATTTATCAATTCAAGTGTTTCTATTAATAATTTTCATCAATTAATTTTTTATTGGTTGAAAATAATAAATGTTTTATGCACAAATAAACAATGTTTAGTAGAACTTGAATGGTTTAATCATTTGTAAAGTTGAATATCACGAAGTCAGTGTTCATATTTGACTAATAACAATAAATCAGTGATTATGACATTATGGAATAGCGACAATTTTTATAATAAATGAACATTATTAAATAAAATAAAATAAACGAAGAACTCGATTAAATATTCCTAGAAACCTTAATCGATAATAATCAATTTAATTAGATATTAATGTACCCTTTAACGTGAAATGGAATAAAAAACTCAATCAACGTCAATGTTTCCTACGCAGTAAAAGTAAATACTACTAAAATAAGGTAGAAATATATTTCTAAAAGTGTAAGTAGCTTAGTGTTTGAGTTATCATCTTTTCACTAACTGAAACTGGATTCTACTGAACCACTAGAAAAATCCACAAGCCACTAAAATCAATATTTCTCGACTAAACGGGGGGTCGAAACCACCAGTTTTAGTGGAAAATCCACTAAGTTGACAACACTATTCAGAAGTGTGAAGTATGCGTTATCTTTGGAATCTACAAACAGAATTAATACAAGCTCTGAGGTTTAAAATCTAATTGTAAATAACACACCCAACATTCTATTCACCCATTTTATATCTTCAATGAATCCCAATTAAGCTCCTTTATCATATGAATTACTGACTTTGTTATGAGGTTATTTATTTTTATTTATTTCTTCTGTGAATTATTATAATAATCATGACACTTACAATTACAGCAGTGATAACTACAGATGGGAGCCAGCTTATCCATTGGAATGTGTCTCCAATAGAAGCGTGGAGAGCAGACAAGTCAACCACTGAAGATCTAGCGGGAAACTTTTCCACGATGTGTTCAACCATCTGCTTTACACCGTGATCACAGCTTTTTGGCGACATGGTGGTTTCTTCAGCCAATTCTTGTTAACTCTGGTTAATTCTGGTTAGAAGGTGGATTGAGACATTCTTATAAAATTGTAAAACTTTGGTTCACATCTTTTTACTGAATGTTAAAAAAAAAAACTTTTTTCGCTATTATTATATTATTTGGTGAATTCAGATCAGCTACACTTCCTCCTCCTATTCCAAAACTGGTTAAGTAATCAAAGAAGCGTTCACATTCCTTACCAAGATTCATTTTTTCCACACAACGATGACAGATGAGGCGACAGCCGCAACGCCAAAAGTCGCGCCGTGTAAAGTTGAGGGACTGCTGCTTCGAACTTAGAGCCGACGAAAAACCGCTCCATCTGTTTTCGGCCTAAAAGTCGTCCTTTAAGCCACAACGGCGACTTTTCCTGAATTGGTAAGTTAGCTTCGTTAATTTCATGATAGATCAGCTTCAGTAGGTTTTGCATTCCGTGACAAATTCTGCTGCCACTTTCATCTCCAATCAATATTAGGGTCTAGTAGGAGGCTATACCAGCAGATGGTTTTTTTTTTTTTTTTTTTTTTACTTTAAGCGCGCTGATGGAAATTTCTGCAAGTCAACCCACAAAATAATACCTGACCGGTCCTTCACCTGCAGCCACTGATAGATTAAAGCTGCTAGGCATCTGCTCTTCAGTGTATAGATAACCTGCGTAGCCTTTTTACTAGCTATGGCCTAAATGTTCTCCTAAAACATGTAATTACACGTCAATGGATTGTAAACGAAGGTACATGTACTGACAATATTGTTACTACTTTCCATTACTCAAGAGTCGAAGCCTCTGTCATACAATCTGTACTATCTGACCACTATGCTGTTCTCTCGTCATTTCTCTTGACCTCAGAAAAAACCTCCAAACAGATTAGACCAAATAATGAATATCAATAGAGAGAGATTAATGGCACAAATATAGTAGACTTTTTGTATTGTTTAAATAATATGAATAGACCTCTCATTCACTCTCAGACTATTATTCTTGATAAATTCTCAGCCTTCAAAAACTTTAAGTAAAAGTTGTAAATAGTCGAGAAAGACAGGTCAAAGCAAATAAATGGTTCACTCCTAAGTTATTGGAGTTAAAAAATATATGTGATAAGTACCACTTTATGTCCAAACAAAGTCAGTCTGCAGACATAAAAACTAAATATAAACAAATCAAATACATGTACAAAGATGAAATCAGAAAGGCTAAACTGAATTATAACAATAAAAGATTCCTTAGATGTGCAAATAAACCAAGGGCTATCTAGAACATCATTAAAAATAGTTTTCCTACAAATAGAAACATCAATCAGGATGGGACACCAACCACCTTAACAGCTGAAGAATTCAATAACTACTTTATTGATAGTATTAGTGAAACAATTAAGAAAATAGCAGTTTGTCAAAATGAAGCCAACTACTATCTGTCCAAAGTCAAATGTGCTGATACAATATTTTCTTTCAAATCAGCTTCTGTACAGGAAGTCCATTTGTAATTATGCCTTTAAGGAATAGTAAGTCTATGGATGTCCTCTACCTACATTCAGAAATTGTCAAGCTTAGTAGTTACTTTATATCAAAAATGATGACAGAGTTTATAAATAGCTGCTTTGATAGTGCAGTTTTTCCAGAACAGTTGAAGGTATCTAAGGTAATTCCAATTTATAAAAATGGTGATTATAGGCAAATATCCCTGGTCCCGATTATGTCAAAAGTTATTGAAAAAATCATCAGTCAACAAATCTATAAATATCTTCAACAGCAGAATCTCCTCTGTCACAACCAGTTTGGGTTTAGGAAAAATCGGTCAACATGTGATGCAGTTGCAACTTTTATCGAGGACTGTCTTGAGGACCTTGAATATAAACTCAATGTTGATGCTAAGTTTTATGATATTTCCAAGGCATTTGACACTGTATCTCATGAAATTTTACTATCGAAACTCAAGCACCTAAGTTTTGAGGATAAGGCAGTCAAGTTAATTAAATCATATCTAAGTAATAGATCACAAATGGTCTCACTCAACAATAATGTATCTAAGCTCAGGGAGGTAGGACATGGTGTTCCTCAGGGATCTATTCTTGGCCCCCTACTGTTCATTCTATATATCAATCACCTATTAGGGAAACCGGTAACTCCAAATGCTACAACTATACTGATGATCTAAGTGTAAAAGTAAGCTCCACTACATCTTCGAATGACAAAGCTTTCTCATCAAAGATAGATCTACTTATGGACTGGTGTAAGGCCAACAAACTATCCCTTAACCTAGAAAAACACAACACCTTGATATATTAAAAAGCAACTCTCCTGCAATTCTGTCAAATTCCTCGGAATAACTATACAATCAAATTTAAAATGGCAGAGGCATATTGAATTGATATCGAATAAAGTCGCTAAAGGAATTTAAAAAAGCAGTTCGCCTGATATGTGGAGCATTACCCAGAACACACTGTCCGTGTATTGACACTACTATGGGCAAACTACGTTACAATTATCTTTCATACCTTTATGATTAATAATTGTGGATTTTTAATTTATGAGGGAGTGAAAATTTATTAATTTTGCAAGAATCTCGACGTTAGTTGGAATTTAGGAAAAATTGTCACAATATGACATTTATTATCTTATCACTGGCGATTACAAGTCTGAGCGAATTTACCGTTAACATTAACACAAATTGGTAAAATCATAAAAGCAACGCTCAGAGGTACAATTAGCCGTCATGAGCAAGCAAACAATTGTATATTTACTTTTAAATATATCTCAGAATCAAAATGCAAGAAATAATGACAACTGGAAACAATAAAAAATACAAGTTATGACGAACTCAGACAAAGGCATCATAATACTGTGACTTTACAGTTAAAAAGACAATCATGGGCTCCACGAATGAACAATATATCATTCGAAAATAATTAGTTCTTGCAAATTATGCCGCTAGCTCAGGGGTTTTTACAATTACAAACTGAGAACATGGATCTATCCTCTCAAAGTCGTTTACTGGTTCTGTTTCACGGAATACACAATCAGATGGCTTGGTCGTAATAAGTTACCATTGTAGTTCTGCGTCTGATCTCTGCAGTGACTGTAGCGGACCCACGATATGTGAGACTATCTCACAAGGCAGCTACAGGCATCTCTGGTCTGACAATGCGCGTCATCGCATTACCGGCTGTGTTGCCGTGATAAGCT
>JARYHS010009709.1:0-20647 GCA_031002005.1 Vandiemenella viatica | reverse complement strand
GATATACTGCTAGCTTCTAAGTTGTGCGATAAAGGAGAAGTGTGGATGCTGACCACCTGTTATACAGCAGAGATGTTTCAGACGGAAAAGACAGACTGGTGATAGAATCAAGAAACCTCAATGTGTTATTGATTATAACTCGAGTATGGGGGCAGTTGACCGTACTGACATGCTTCTGAGTTCAGTCGAATCAGTGCGGAAAAGTATGAAGTGGTACAAAAATTTATTTTTCCACGTTCTCAATCTGTGCATTTTAAATGCTCATGCTCTTCACCGAGTACTAATGAGGCGAAAAATCCCAATTGCAGAGTTTAATCTGTCTCTGGTAAGAGAACTTGTTGAAGCATTTGCCACAGAACAGAGAAAACATGGCAAAAGAAGACGCTCTGATGACGAAAATCCTCTGCGATTTATGGGGAGACATTTTCCAGATATTATTGATATTGAAATTCAAAGAGCACGCCAATGCGTAGATGCCCAGTATGTTCGAAACAGAAAGTGCGTCGAGAAACCAGGTACGAATGCAGAACTTGCAATGTCCCACTGTGTGTTGTGCCATGTTTCGAGGCATATCATACAAAAAAGAATTATTAACCATGGATAACTGCAGAGTAATAATTGAGTTACATTTACGCCGCTAAAACTTAGTGAAAAATTCAGTTGCTGCAATATCTATTTAAGTATATTAAGAACCTATATGTTTGCTACCCAGTCATTCACTTTTAGGGAACGTGCACAAACTACGTGGTTAGGTCCAAGGGGGGGGGGTTAGCTGAAAGGCTACGCTCGACTACGTGGGGGGAGGGAGAGTTTCCGAGCCAGGGAACGTAGCTTTCCTTTCCTAACATTTTTCACAGTTAAAATGAGGAACAGAACACACAACAGCATGTGAATATTTATTTACCTCAGTTAATTATCTCGGGTTCACAGGAGACCAAAATGGAGCTGCGTGGTTTATGGACGCTCCCTTAGAGAAGCGTTAATTATAAAAACTTTAGATGTCAGATTAACGGCATTTATTTTGTATCTGAGGTTTCAAAACGCAGAGCGACAGCCAAAGAAGGTCAAACACAACGCTTCAGATTATATTCAGCACACAGACGTCCGGGTCGCGAACTCAGCAGAGCAGGTATCGGCCGATCACCGCATTCCAGCGCAGGTAGACAGCTTAGGCGTAAACAAAGCAGCACTCAACGAGGGCTCTGTCGTGCAATCTCTAGCAGTCAAAGGGTTAATACGATAGGAGTTTTAATTCCTATAATAAGTATTGATATCTAAACAGATACATAAAAATTTAATAGTTAATGTCCTATAAGGATTTCTTACACAAATATGCAAACTGCTAAATTTTAACAAAAATGACTACGGTTCAAGCTACAATCTAAAATACTTTTCGCTGATAGTCTATTATAATAACTATATAAGTATATTTAATAAAATAATGATGGAATTAGATTAAAATCAAATAAATAATACAATACTAGGAGAAAACTCCTTCCATATATTGGTACTATTGAAAAAATCATAAATTATGTTGCCATATTATACAAATCACCTTCTCATTAAAAGAATTAAAGTGTTACAACACTGAATACATAGAAAGGAAGAAATTTACTAGACACTGGCTACCCTAATTAAAGTTTCAAATAGTTTGAAGCCATATATATATAAGTATATTAGTTTTGAATGCTGGAATTAGTACCAAAAAACAAAAATAAATGTTTGATCTCACAACTTTATGTGTATCAACTAAAAGTTTTAAGTACAAGTCACTACTTTGCCATGCCACATACGTGAATATCAGTGTTTCACTAAAGAAGTTTCTGAAGTTTGTCTATCAAATAACACACTAATTGGAAGTATCAAAACATATCTCTTTCAAAATATTTACTTCATTATTAGAAAAATATTTAAATTATGGAAAGAGTGAAATTGTTTTGACTATATGTGTTTTTGCTTAATAACTTAACTGACATAAATATTGAATTTCTATTGCATAGAACCAATATGGTATTAAATATTACGATGGTGGGCCACTGATTAAATCATAACAGACATGATTATTGTTTACCATGTGATTGAAAAAATATACAATAAACTCCAAAATAAGAATATCACTAAAACCATAAACTCTACAAAATAGCTCCATCTGAATGCATTAGTCAGACAATATAAACTAATGAGCCAAAATATTATGATTATCTGCAAAATGGAAGTTGGTCAGCCTATGGAAGGAAAAAGTACAGTAATTCAGTGTGGCAGGCATTCTAGAAGTCCATGGTAGGATTCCAGAGGTATTTGGATTCAGGTGTAAATTCACAGATCACACAATTTGCTTATATGATAGGCTGGCGGTTTTTGGATTGGGAAATGGCGCCTCATAGCATCCCAGATATGTTATGTCTGGCTGGGATTAGACGAGTTTGTTAGCCAAGAAATCAGCACGAGTTCACTATCATGTTTCCTAAAGATAAGGCGAGCCTGTTGGTAAGACATCAACGTGAGTTGACTATCGTGTTCCCCAAAGTTAAGGCGAGTCTGTTTGCAAGAAATCAACGTGAGTTCACTATCCATCAACCACTGTAGCATGATTCTGGCCTCTGACAAGAACAGACGTCCCACTAGAAGAACCTAACACCAACACAGCATGAATGTATGCAAGTTCTCCACAATAATTTAATAGTCCACAGCTGTTACATTTCTTCTGATTACTACAATAGGTTCCACTGAAACCCAGGTGAAAGTTCTGCAAGGAATAATAACGCCTGCCTTCCGTGGCAGTGTGCATGTTTCGAGCATGCACTTGCCTGGAAGATGGTACATCTGGCAACGAACATAAACCTGATGTAACAATAAACGTGATTCATCCGGCCAGGTGATACATTTCCATTGATCCCTGGTTCAACCTCGATGATCTCGTGGCAACTGCAGTCGTAGCTCATGATGGGTCAACATGTGGACATGTAGATATCGTCTGCTGCATTCATTCTTGCGGTGGGAAGTTTTCATAATGTTTTGGCTCATGAGTATATGAATAAGGTTAGCAATGTAAGTTTTGTAATACTTTATAATAAAATGTTCCAACCCATAATGCCCTAAATTTATTCTTTAGTCTACTTTAGCTGTTTATAGTGTTGCAAGACAAAGGTTTTTCTAAAATGAAACCAGAATATCAATTAAACATGTTCCTACCCTGTAACGCAGACATAGGTCTTCCAATACAGGCTTTCACATAATATTTTTTAATTTTTTTTTAATATGATTTAAATTACAAAACTAAATAGTTGCAAATATAGATTTTCTATTAATGCTGCTGCATTTAACAGGTGATGATCATAAGTAGACTAAATTTCCATTTTAGTGAAAACTTGAGATTACAAGAAATAACCTTCTTATAAGTTCAATAAATATGACTGAAAAAAAATAAGAACATGAAAATAAAGGTCTAATCTCACCTTCTTTGTGAAGTCCTGTTGGTATTTTTGTGAAGCCAGAGTGTGACCAAATCTTCAAATACTTCAGAACAATATTCACAGACAAATAATGGAGAGCAAATAGTGAAGATATGCTGGAACACATGTTTCATTAGAGAGGACCTACTTAGAAAGATTTCACCACATTGTTGGCAAATGGAAGCTGGAATTCTTAAGCTTAGCTCATGGCTATACACATGCCTTATCAACGAATCCCGTGTGTTCGAAAGATGCAGGCATGTGACACATGTATACTGCAAAGGCCTGCTGACTGATGTGGTGCTGTAGTTTCTCTTATGAATTGTATTAACACAGCACTCCTCAGAGCCGACTGATATTTTACTTTTGATTGTCTGTGCACTTGAAGACTTCTCCATCACACTAAAATTCATCTGGCACAGTGGAGAACAATAACTTTTTGTTGAAATTACGTTTTTGACCTACAAAAAGAAATAGGAATTTTCAGTTGATTTAAAAAGAAGGCAAAGGAGAAACATACACAGAAGCCTACAAATATGCCATATGCACATAAATATGATGAAAAAAAATTTATCAGCCCAAAACTTGCAGGCACACTTTCTTTCCAGCAATCTGTGTATTGTCTGTAGTTACACAAAACTCAAATATAGCGGAATGTATCATATATGATTAAGCATTCCAAATTATCATTTTAAGAAGGTGAGGTAAAATGTAATGCTATGATGAATGGGTTTCAAGTAGCAATAATTTGTAGATTGTATGCAAGTATACTTACTGATACTATTTTGTGAAAAAGCAATTCATAATTTATGAGTATGTTTCACCAATAATTACGGCATTATCATTTATTACTGCCCAACACATTAATATCAGTTTTTCTAAAAAGAAATCTCTGTTATATATCTAAAACAGATAAATAGTTCTCGACAGTGAGCGTTCATCACGTACCGAAGTGAGGTCTGTGGTACCCCAGGGAAGCGTGATAGGGCCTCTGTTATTTCTCATATACATTAATGATTTATGCGACATGTTAGGGGGGATGAAAAGATTATTTGCCGATGATGCTATTATTTATCGTGAAATCAAAACCCAGGGCGACTGCGATTTGTTACAAGACGATATTATGAAAATAATTGCATGGTGTAAAGATTGGCAGTTGGAGTTAAACGCTAAAAAGTGCCAAGTCATGCATGTAAGTAAAAAGGTGACACCATTTAACTATGAATATACAATTAATGGCACTGTCCTTAGAACGGTAGATTCCGCTAAATACCTAGGGGTAACAATTCGTAACAATTTGTAGTCGAATGAGCATATCGAGAATGTAACGGGGAAAGCAAATCGTATGCTCAGATTTCTAGGTCGTAATTTTAATCAATGCACTCCGGAAGTTAAATCGATTGTATACAAGTCACTAACTAGTGCGTTCTCACTTAGAATATTGTTGTTCTGTATGGGGTCCCCATCAAAAGGGTTTACTGGAGGCGTTAGAGGAAGTCCAAAGAAGAGCCGCCTGATTCGTGACAGGTATATATAGTTGGAGGGAAAGAGTAAGTGAGATGTTGAAGGAGCTAGGTTGGGAAGACCTGGAACACCGGAGGCGTTGCTCTCGACGGAAGCTAACTGAAAAATTCACGATTGACGTATTTCGGAATGATAGCCAGGAAATATTGCTACCAGCAACATTCATATCTCGGAATCACCGCGGAAATAAGATAAGAGAAAGCAGATCCAGAACCGATTCATTTCTGTACTCATTTTTCCCACGAGCGATTAGGGAATGGAAAAGAAACGATTTACCGGGCGAGTAAACTTAAAATCCGACAGCAGTAGCTTTCGCTAAAGCGCTCCGGCCATCCTGATCTGAGTTTTCCATGGTTTCCCCAGATCACTCCATGCGAATGCTGGGATGGTTCCTCACAATAGCCCATAGGCGCCTCCTGCCACATCCTGTATATCCCTTTCAAACTATCACCCTTTCGGATAGGTGCAATACACCCTCCGCCACACACTTTTAGTGAATCGCGGAGTAATACTCGTAATAACAATAATAATAATAAAAACGTCTTATATTATCAACTGCGAGGTTTATATTTATACAATTTGTCAATTGCAGAATTAATCTATCTGTAGGTTCTTTTATTGTTTTAGTGCATGAAGTTAATTAACAATTTGTAGTGTGTGTATGTGTCTCATATATGTTAATTAATCTTTTCCTAGTATCGTTGAATACGTCTCCATATTTACACAAAACATTACTGTAACGTAAAATTCACGTACGTCTCTCAGGACGGTGTCATGAAAACAAAACATTTCGATCACTGATTCAGCTGTCTTTTTCAGGTGTGGCTTAGCTTAATTTTGTAGTAAGCCTACTGTAGCTACCTCGACTGAATTGCCTCTTATATGCTTGCAAGTGAAGCGCCTTACCCCAGTTCCCAACGTAGTATGAACCTAAGCTGTTCGACTCCAGCAACAACTGGCTGCAGACGTGGTTCGCAGCACAATTATTACGGCATGGAGTCAATAACGCAGGAGTGATTTTGTAGAGAGCCGCAGATGAAGCCAATCGCTTCCAATGGAATCAGGCGAGCGGCTTGGTTGCGGACCGCAGGCGCTCCACTTCCAGGTTATAAAAAAAAAAGCGTAAAAAACATGGCAGATCAGTCGAGACAGTCACAACAGGCAATGAAGGACACGTGACTCCTGACGAAAATCGAGCGTGGTAACACTCTGATCTAGCATTCGGGTGGACACGGGTTTGAATCCCTGCCTAACCATCCAGATTTTTGTTTTCCATTGTTTCTCCATATCATTCCATGCGAATACCACAACAGTTCCTTCAAAAGGACATATCTGAATTCCTTCCCTTTCCTTGCTCCCAGTTCTTTCGATGCTGACGAGGCGTAAAGGTATAAGAAAAAATACCTGTTTAAGAAAACAGTGAGCTATGTGTACTTTGTGTTTTCATGACATCATCTTGTTGGACACCCTTTAATATCCCTTGTAACATTACAGAGGAATTGTCTCCACTCACGTAACGTATTTTTTTCTTGTTTTGTTTTTTTTATTTTTTTTTTTTGCGCTGTTCCTACATGATAATTCAGATACCTTTATCAAATTCTGATAAATTCATCTGTTCTTTTACTATCCCCAATATATTGAATGTGGGAAGCATGTACTCCCACTATTAAAACATAGCGCCAATTTTTCCTCAGTTCAAAAGATATATCATTTCATCGATTCCTCACTATCCTTTTACACATTTTTTAAAATTTGTTGTATTATTATAGATACCCCACTCTTTGTTCGATCACCTCTACCCAGCAATTTGTTTTGGGAGGCTCGAGTGGATTTCGTTTGGGAGGAGGGGTGGGAGGCCTTGAGTCGAGCAGGGGTAGGCTTTATAGTGATGCCGCCCTTAAAATATCAGTAGAGCTAAAAAAAAAATTCATACTGAGTTGAAGACATGGTGAACCATGATATACTGTATTTATATACATCATTAAGCCTGAGTGGAAGCAGGGAGAAAGAACGTTACAGGCTGTAAGTGACACGCAGTAACACGAACCAACATAGTTGAGGGTATGGAGACCAACAGAACATAAAATAATTGCTTAGTAAAAGCGCGTACACACAAGGCCGACCGAGGTCAACAAACAACAACCAATGTATTGGGACGAATGATGGTGGCAAATGGATTGGCGTTTGTCCTCTCGTCCACATCAAACCAAGGGGTTAGTGCCAATTGAATCGGCCATGTGGAATCGCAATTGACTCAGAAAACTTATCCAGGTAGCTAGCATTTTATATTATGAATTAATAAGTGAAGTTTAAATTATAATTTAACAGACCGATCTTATGAGGGAAGAAGAGAATTTATTAGTTTTTGCTGATCAGAAAATGGATGAAAAAAAATTACGCTTGTTAGTGATCTCTCTTTTCAATATTGTGGTGCCAAAAGATGTCATCAATGATAACACTTATAAATAAAATTTTAAAAGAAACAATACCACTCTCAGTTTTGTATTTGCATTCATCTCTTTACACTCCATGGCAAATATATATATATATATATATATATATATATATATATATATAAAATGATTCAATTTTCTTCTTAAATTTTGCACATTAACAATGAAAAAGTCACTTAATTCCCCTGAAAGCGTCTAGTTTCTTCAATTTGTCTTTAAATAATCATAGTTTGAAAGGTCCAAAAAACATTTCCATTTACAATAAAAATCCACCAGTTTTAATGCAGTCACATTATTCCATTCCTTATTCCAATGATTTTAAACACTATAACAAGCTATTACTGGATAAACGCCGTTAGGTAAGACAAATAACTAATTAATAAAACTCACAAACATTAACAAACTAATTTATATTAGTTTGGTATTTATACAAGGGGTGAATACAGGGGCCAACAGAACGACAACCCTTTGATGTTACCACCAGCAGAACGATTCTCAACCAAGGCCAACCAAGTCGTTGGCTCCAATTTGTCTCGTGTACACACCCAGCGAATCTCTCTCAACGAACCCGTTGTTTGCCACTCGTTGGCCATGATTTGCTTAGAGTGTACACACCTTAAAATGAACACAAATTCAAGAAAAAAAAATAAATTCAGTTTAATAATTACACAGTTCTTATGGAATACAAGGTTTGTAGAGAGTAATACAGACAAAATAAACAAAGCATGTAAGATGAACAACAGGAATCAAATGTAAGAAAAAAATTATAATAGGGTCGAAGATACGAATGTGGTAAAATTCTGGTAACAAGTAACAAATAGTAGTACAACTTTACATCTAACAGAAGGATAAAGAAGTTATATGACGAACCAGGTCTTTCAGAAACACAATTCACTGTTCTCATTGTACAGGGCATATGTCGGTGATGGAAATTTAGGAATATTGGTCAAAGAATTAGGAATAGTACATACAAGGGTAAAGATGACCAAG
The DNA here is from genome assembly GCA_031002005.1 of Vandiemenella viatica. Taxonomy (NCBI): domain Eukaryota; kingdom Metazoa; phylum Arthropoda; class Insecta; order Orthoptera; family Morabidae; genus Vandiemenella; species Vandiemenella viatica. The sequence goes on along the minus strand of JARYHS010009709.1, from coordinate 12,228 downwards.
ATCACAAGCTGGCATTTGTTTTCTTGTATAAGGGAGTGAGAATATTTTATTTTTTGGCAAGGGTGTCAAGGATTGGAACAATTTACCTAGTGAATTGATGAATAATTTATCAAAAAACACTAAAGGAATTTAAAATTTAAGTTTGTAAAATGCAAAAAAAAAGTTGAGGGAGGAATTTAACACTGAAAATACATGAGATAAATAAAAAATTATAAGAAAAGTATAATTAGACGACCAAGGGAATTTCCACTGGAGCATGTGCTCCATTGCAATTAAAATTAATTAATTAAAATAAGTAATTAGTGAAGACTGATGAGGCTCTCCCATGGTTTTGTTCACTTTGTCTTAGGGATGATAGGATTTGGGAGATGGGCGAAACGATTAGGGAGTTGCAGTGAAAGGATCAGGGTTCTTGAGGCTTGTCCTGTGGAGGCTCAGACTCTGCAGGCGTGGCCTGTGGTGGCCTCGCCTGTGGAGGTTCAGCCTGTGGGGGCTCAGCCTGTGGAGGCTCAGCCTGTGGAGGCTCAACCTGTGGAAGTCCAGCCTGTGGAGGCTCAGACTGCAGCAGGCACAGCCTGTGGGGGCTGAGCTTGTCGAGGCTCAAGCTGTAGAGGCAGAAAGTAGAGATAGTGAGTTGGAGGAAGTTGATAAGGATGGGTGGGAGCTGGTAATATGTCATAGGAGAAACATGGTTAACAGGATGAACAAGCCAGACACTTCAGTAATTGTGGGGAAAAATAGGTTTGACCTGTTGCCAGAGTCAGCAGGAGAAGATCCTCATGTAGATGTAGGAGTAGGTAAAATGCAGCAGAGTTTTAGGAATAAGGGCGTGCAGGGCAAGAATAGGAAAAAAAAGGGTTCTGCTGCTAGGTAGTATCCATGGGAGAGGTGTAGGCCCTCTTCTGCAGGATCAGTTAGGTACAGGATACCAGGTCACAAGTTTTTTCAAACCTAGTGCAACATTAGGGCAGGTAATAGAGGATATAGGTTCCCTTTGTAGGAGTTTCAATAAGGATGATAGAGTAGTGATAGTGGGAGGTGCGGGAAATAGTATTGATAGAAACGCGAGTTATAGTATAGAGAGTGACCTGAGGAAGGTGGTGAAGGAGGCACAGCATACCAGGGTGGAGCTCATGCAAGTCCTAAGTCGCCATGACCGGCCACAATTGAACTATGCTGTGAGGCGGGTTAATGTGGAAACGGAAGTGCAACTTGGGAACAGCATTAGTTCTGTGTTGGGGGTTGTGCCTGTGAACACCATTGGTAGGTGGGGTTTCACTAGGCATGGCCTACACCTAAATAGAAGGGGGAAGGGAGTACTTTCTGAGTTGTTAGCTAAAGCAGTGAGGGAGCCCATTTCCAGTGATGATGGGGTCAGGACTATGCCTTTTTTAGGTTAGGGGCTGCTGGTGAAGGGACAAAAATAGATTATCAAAGTGATACTGTTTGCAGATTCACAATGGGGAAAGTCACAGATGTTAAAGAAACAGATGAAGTGGCTGAAACAATAACTGCCTGTGGTAAAAGTGGGAAAGAGGAGATAAATTCTGAAAATGTAAAGCCAGTAGTAAGGGTGTTAATGGTAAACTGTAGAAGTATAATGTACAAAGTAATCGAATTTGCAAACATAATAGAGATATACAAACCACAATAATAATTGGGGTAGAGAGTTGATTAAAAGAAGAAGTACAAGACAATGAGGTTTTTCCTGATGGTTACAGAGTGTACCACAGAGATAGAGGAGCAATTGGTGGGGGAGTTTTCATACTAGTTAACAAAAACTACCACAGTTCACTGGCGTTCATAGATCAAGACCATGAGTTACTTGGGGTAGATTTCTGGGGTAATAAAAAAGACAAAATCAGAGTGTTGGCTGTTTACCGCAGTGGAAGAATGACAGAAGAGGATGAGGCTCTTGGGGAGAAATTAAATTCATACTCAGATTTCAGAGGTGAGAATAGAATGATCATTATTGGTGGGGATTTGAATTTACCAGGTGTAAACTGGGAAGGAAATAAGATAAATAATACAAGGGAACAAAGATTTGCAAATATCTTAATAAGGGAAGGAGGATTTACACAAGTGGTTGAGCAAAACACTAGAGGACAAAATATTTTGGATATATTTCCAATTAAGCCCGATGAAAACCTTTTGAGGTATCAAATAACTAAAGGAATAAGTGATCCTGAAGCAGTTCTGATGGATATTAGAGGATTCAGTAAACCAGCAGCCAAAATTGAAGGGGGAAATAGGCACAGTTATAAAAAGGCACAGGTTTCAAATTTGAAGAGATATTTCAGAGAACAATTCAGCAAATGGAAGGAAGGCTCATGTACAGAAGAGTCAAGGTGGGTAGAGTTCAAAGAGATAATAAGAAAGTGGGAAGAAAAATTTATTCCAAGGCAGAAAATAAAGAGAAGTGGAGAACCTATGTACTATAATAGGGAAGTGAGGAGGTTAAAGAGGTTGGTAAGAAAAGAACATAACAGAGTTAAGAGACAGCAGGGTAGTAGAGAATATTTAAAACAACTAAACAAGGACTTAATAACAGCAAAGAAAATGGCTAAAGATGGGTTTATGAAGAGTATTGTCAGTGCAGGAGGACCATTGACTAACGCATCTAGAAATTTCTATGGCTATATTAGGAAACTGAGGGGAAGGGAGGATGTAGAGACACTTATAGATAAGGATGGAGAAGTTACTGATGATTTGAAAAAGGCAGAGATTTTAAGTAAGTGGTTCAGTGAAAGTATTAGGGACAATGAATCAGAAACAGGAGGGTCTAATTCGGAGAACGAGCTTAACAACACAATTAGAAATGACGATAGTAAAAAATTTGATATTCATCCTGAGGAAATCTTGAAGGAAATAAGAAAGCTGAAAAAACATAAAGGGACTGGTGAAGATAATATTACTACAGATACATTAAAGATAGCCGGATGTGACATTGTTCCATATCTTGAAATATTATTTAAATTGAGTCTGGATACTTGCTGCTTACCACAGGACTGGAAAAGTGTAATAGTAGTACCGGTACATAAATGAGGGGTGAGAAATAGAGTTGAGAATTACAGGCCAATCAGTTTGACATCAGTGGTAGGTAAATTAATGGAAAGATTGATATGCAACCACATCAGAAATATATGTGAGGAACGTAAGTGGTTTTCAAGCAGGCAACATGGGTTCAGGCAAGGATATTCATGCGAATCTCAGTTGGTGCAAGATATTTCAAATGAAATGGACATGGGAGGCCAAATTGATAGTGTAGCACTAGATCTGTCAAAGGCGTTTGACAGGGTAATCCATAAAATGGTAGTAAATAAGGTAAAAACCATTGGAGTAGATGAGAAAGTGATTTGCTGGGTAGAAGAATTTTTAAAAGGTAGAAAACAGAAAGTTAGGGTAGGAAATGTAGTATCAAAAGAAGTAGAGGTAAAAATGGGTGTTCCACAGGGTGGCGTATTGGGACCATTGCTATTCATTATTCTAATGAATAATTGTTTTGATTGTTTACTATCTGAAATTAGATTGTTTGCAGATGACATAATGCTCTATAAAAGAATCAAAACGATAGATGATTGTGAACTGTTGCAGGGTGATCTGGACAGGATATCTAATTGGATTGGTAAACATGGTGTAACAGCCCTAATACCTGTATTTTGAATAGTATTGGACTGTGTGAAGTATTTGTAGTGAGCCAAAGTTTGCTTGAAAGTGATTTGATATGTTTATTTTGTAATTTCTTGTAAATAAGTGTATATAGACTTTTTTTTAGGTAAGAATATTATTCAAAGACCATTTAATATGTTTAAGAACCGAATGATGCAAGAAAATTTCTTAAAAGTTTGTAATTCCATATATTAATGTAAGTTACGATGTCTACAGGACAATTTTCCACCATTTGAAAGGATTTCTGTAAATAATTTTGTATTTAAGTATCTCTAATTACCATTTCTAATCATTTTTAATGTTATTAATTAATTTTGTATCAATTCTGATTGTTTTTAATATGTTTGATTGTTTGAGTGATTGTTAATGATCGAGAAATATCGGGCGGATGCCTTTGAAGAATTCACGTAATTTCGATAGACTCTATATAAACAGATTGCCTGGACAGAGAAGTTTAGTTTGCATTAAGTATTCATTCAGTGTTACAGAGACATTCATGCAAGTTTTCATTCAGTAAGTCAGTATTGCATCTTTGGATTGTAACAACTATGCTTGTGAATGTCGCAGACTTGTTTTGATTCAAAATAAACGATCATCTTCACATAACCTTGTTTTTTGGTGGACTTTTAATTAATGCAGTAATTAAACCACCCAAAGAACCTTAACATGGCGACCGTTGACATGACGAGAAGTTCTTAAACATCTGTGGGATGTTTATCTTCTAAAAAGAATCTGCAGAAAATTGCGACGGAGTATCGGCCATAAGCGAACATAACCTGCGAGGAAATTTCGACCGGCTACGACACGGATTTGACGCCGAGTGGATCTTCTTCGGCCCAAGGCGGAGAATTTTCATCGGGAATCGGCTGTAATCTTCCGACGTCGAGTGGATTTCCTTCGGCCTCAAAATCGTCTTCCTACAGTGGATTGTGAAAAGTGTGGTTAAGTGTTTGAAGTCAGTGTGGTGTTTAATGGTTAAATAAGTGCTTCTAAGTGAAATTTAATGTGATACAAAATTGAGGAAGAAGTGTAAGTACTGCATTGAAATATTCAAGTGATTTATTTTGCATGTTATAGTGTGGCAGATTGGAAAGATTTTAATTTTCCTTAATTTTGTTTTTTATGTTGATTTTGGCTAATTACTAAAAATGGCTGATAGTCAGAACCTGCAAGCTTTTCTAGAGTCTTTTGTAGCCAAATTTGATGCAAAATTTTCTGAATTCGATAGCAAATTTTCTGAATTTAAAAATGAGTTAAATCTTGACAGCAAATTTTCTGAAATTAAGTCTCAGTTTTCCGAAATTGATGGCAAATTTGATAATAAATTTTCCAAATTTGATAGCAAATTTTCTGAAATTAAGTCTCAGTTTTCCGAAATTGATGGCAAATTTGATAATAAATTTTCCAAATTTGATAGCAAATTTTCTGAAATTAATTCTCAGTTTGCTGTAATAAATTGATCAGTTTTCTCAACTGCAACAAAGCAATGATAAAACATTCTCTGATTTGACTAAATGTTTTGATGTTAAAATCGCAGAGCAATTTCAGGGTTTTAGCTCTCAATTCAAGGAGGATATTAACAATTTAGATTCAAAATTGGGGAAGGTAGTAACAGAATGTAAGGAGAAATTTGAAAAGGTTACAAAATTTTGTGAACAGAATAAGGCTGAATGTGAAAATTTGATTTATAAAGAGGTGAAGGAAGTCAGTGAAAATTGTGATAAGATGAGGGAGGAATATGTCACTTTATTCCAAGCCAGTGATAGTAAAGCTGCTCAAAGGGTCAATGAGTTGAGACAGGAAGTGGTTGGTTTAGGGAAAAATGTTAATACATTGGTGCAGCAGCAGTAACAGTTAGCGCATGGATTAGAAAGTAATGTAAATCAGTTAGAAAAAAGGGTTACTGGGTTGCAGATTCAGTTAAGTCAGGTTCCCTTAACAGGTAATCCAAATTTCAGTGTCGATGTAAAAGAAGCATTTGAATTCTATGATGATAGTGGGAGGCTTCACCCTATTGAATTTATAGATAATTTTGAAAAATCAGACTATTTTAATTTGTTACCCGATAATAAGAAAATTGCACTTGTGGGTAAACATCTAAAATCTTATGCTAGGGCATGGGGTGATAGACAAGCTAGGGAAGTGACTGACTACAAGCTGTTTAAAGAAAACTTTTTGAAACATTTTTGGTCGACAAGCAGGCAGATTCAAGAAAAGAGAGAGTTGATGACTGGTAGACCCTATAAACCTGGTAGGGAAACTCAACATGATTTTTTTCATAAATGTTGGATCCGTTGTAAGTACCTAGACCATCCTTATGGAGAGGAGGAATTTATTGATTTGATAGGAGCTAGGCTACCTCAGCAAACAAGAAATTTAATTGCCACTTTGGATGTAGTAAATGTGGATAGAGTTTCTGAATTGTTGAGACGCTTGGATGCCCAGGAGTCATTCAATGAACAACATTACCACCATCAACACCATAGGAGGGGCAACAGGAGTCCCCCTAGAAGGGGTAATGGGTCAAGGGATGGTAGATCAGGGGATGGGATCGTGATAATTACGCAAGGAGGAATAATAATGGGGGAGTGAGAGAACAGAACCCTCAATCTGAAAGGGAAAGGCAGCATGGGGGGCAGGCAAACTAAAGACCACCCCTGTTATGGGCCCCGCAGTTGTGGACAAGAGTGTGGGTCCAGGTACCAACAGCTATGGAGTTAATACCATCTTTATGAATAATCCCCGAGAAGATTTATTGGAAGAGGTGGAGGATAAGAATGAAGTTTTAGATAAAGTTCCCATAGTGCAAATTAATGCTTTTAATAGACAAATAGATGCTCTCATTGACACCTGGTCACAGGTTTCTTGCCTTGCTGAGGGATTATTTAATGAAATTGAAAGCACCAATCAAATTGAAGTGTTGCCAGTTAGTAGTATGACAGTTATTACTGCTACTGGTTCTCGTAGTAAGAGAATTAAGCAGGAAATGTTGATGGAAGGTTGTATGGGGACTGTAAATGTAGAAATACCCATGTATGTAGTCCCTAAGTTGAATGTAAATTGCATTTTAGGCATGGATTGGCTTACAAAAGTAAAGGATTTGGTAGACTGTGGAGAAGGTAACTTACGGATTAAATTAGACAGTGGGGAATACTGGGTTGATTTTGAGAAGACTGTTTGGAAAGGCATACAAGAAGTAGATCATGTGAGAGTTAAATATAAGGATGCTGGTGTAGCTAGAGTTTGTGACAAACTATTACCGCAGATTTGTGTAAATGTGTTAAGGCAGAGTAGTGAGATTAATAGTCTGATTGAAGGTCAGGAGATAAGCGAAGGAACGTTATTAATTACCCCAAACAGTATGAAACTATTACCATCAGACCAACAAGAAACGCTGAAATGTCTAATTGAAGAATATAGGGACGTATTTTCTGACAAAACCAGGTCTGATAAAAAATTATGAGTGCAAGCTTACTGTAAAGTCTGAAGAGCCTTTCTTTATTAAGCCATATCCAACCCCTTTGACCAAAAGAGATGAAGTGAATAAGGAGATAAATCGAATGCTAGAGTGGGGGATAATAGAGAGGTCAAGGAGTCCTTACAATAATCCCTTGGTTGTGGTAATAAAACCGGACAATTCTGTGCGACTAGTGCTGGATGCTCGCACATTAAACAAGCATTTAGTAACAGAACGGGATCATCCTACTCCTATCAGTGAGTTGTTGCACAGGTTTAAAGGTAAAAGATATATTTCGTCTATCGATTTGACTGCGTCCTATGGCAAGTCCCGCTTTCAGAAGAATCCCGGAAATACACTGCTTTCTATTTGATGGCCGTTGTTATAATTTTCGAGTGTTACCATTTGGGTTAAATATTTCAGTGGCTACCTTATTCGTGCTTTGGATAGTGTGTTAGGAAAGGAATTGCTTGAACAAGTAGAGATATACGTAGACGATATTCTTATAATGGTCAGAAACACCTGAGGAACATTGGGTGCTACTTAGAAAAGTTTTAGAAGCATTGAGAAAGGGGGGTATGACGATTAAGTTAAAGAAATGTACATTTTTGCAAAAAGAGGTTGAATTTTTGGGCCATCGTATTACACCACAGGGGATCTTGCCTAGTAATGATAAAATAAATGCCATTAAGAATTTTCCCCGACCTAGAGATAAGAAACAACTACAGAGTTTCTTTGGATTGTGTGAATACTATAGGAGATTTCTTCAGGGACAAGCTTTAAATAGTCCAGCCTTAAGAGATTTGGTTAAAAAAAGTGTCAGGTGGGTGTGGTCCTCAGAATGTGAAAGAGATTTTCAAAAAATCAAAGATGACTTATGTAATTCCAATATCCTCTATTATCCAGATTGGGATCTAGATTTTTGCCTTGCCGCAGATAGTTCTGACTATGGTTTAGGAGTTCATGTCTTCCAGGAAGTGGAAATCAATGGAGAACCGGATTTTAGGACTATTGCCTTTGCCAGTAGAAAACTACAACCAGCTGAAACTAGATACACAATTACTGAAGGGAGGCCTTATCTATTTTGTGGGGTTTGACTAAGTTTAGGTACCTACTGTTAGGTAGAAAAATTATTGTATATACAGACCATAAGGCTCTTTCATTTTTGTTAGAATGTAAGTTAGTCCACAGTCGGTTAACCCGTTGGGCATTGGTTCTGCAGGAATATAATTTAGAGATTCGGTATAGACCTGCTAGTAAAAATCAAGTTGCAGATGCTTTGTCACGTCTACCGTTAGGTCTAGATTCTGAAAAGCGATGTCTAGGACCACAGACTGAGGTTAGAATTGCTTATCTAAAAGGAGTACCGTATGAAACTGAGGTTAAGTGTTCCTTGCGACAAATCAAAGACGAACAGGACAAAGATGTAGCTATAGTAGAAGTAAAAACTAATCTTGATAGCCCAGAACACAGAGATAAGCTTCAGAAATATTATACTTTGCATGGGGAAGTATTGTTTAGAAGGACTAGTGAAGATGAGGATGATTGGAAGTTATGGCTTCCAGAAAGTTTGGTTGAAAAAATTGTTTGGCATCACCACTATAGTTATGGGCATTATGGGCCATCCAAGTGTTACCGAGTGTTAAGGGAAGATACATATTTCTATAATATGAGAAGGAAGATTTCGAAGCTATTAAAATCTTGTCAAGTGTGTCAAAGATCTAAAATAGATAGTGTTAAACGAGTGGGGAAAATGCAAAATATCATCCCAAGTAGTGTATTGGAATTAGTTTCTGCTGATGTTCTTGGCCCGCTACCCATGTCTCGGGGAGGGGTGACCCAAGTTTTAGTTTTATTTGATGTTTTTTCCAAATTCGTTAAACTTTACCCTGTAAAGAAGTCTACGGCTAAAATTTTGGTCAGAAAGGTGATTGATGAATATTGTCAGAAGGTAGGTAAACCTAAGAGGGTGCTTTCGGACAATGCCCCGCAATTCACTAGTAAAGTGTGGACAGAAAAACTTGAACAAGAAGGAATAGAGGTTATACATACTTCTGCTTATCATCCAGCAGGAAATCCCGTAGAACGCCTAATGAGGGAAATTGGACGTTGGTTTAGGACATATTGTACAGACCAACACAGTAAGTGGGCATGTGAAGTAGAAAATTTTGAAAATGTAATTAACTCTATACCTAGTGATACAACTGAAATACCACCCATTGAGCTGATGTTTAAGAAACCGGCTAACAGATTAATTCGAGAATGTGTTAGTTTTCCAAATAGAAAGAATTTCAACTATGAGGAAAAGGTAGCTTTAGCTCTTAAAAATTTAAAGGAAAAGGCAACAAGGAGAAAGAAAAGGCATGATGAAGGTCAGAAGTGTATAGAATATAAAGTGGGTGATTTGGTGTTAGTTGAAGTTCATAGTAAGTCGTCAGCTTTGCGACAAGAGACTCGTAAGTTTAACCGTTTGTTTGAAGGCCCTTTCAGGATAGAGTCTATACCAAGGAAAAACTCTTATGAGCTAATTGACCCTGAGAGTGGTAAATGTAAGGGTGTGTATAATGTTGAAGCCCTAAAACCCTTTTATGAATAAGTGATCACTTATGAAATGTGCCACTATATGTGTAAATGTCTAATTTGTAAATAAGTATGTCAATTGATGCATGTAAATAGTTTGTGTGAGTACTTAAGCTCAGATGCAGATGTAAGCATTTCAATGTATAATTTGTGACAGTTTTGTGTAGAGACTTTTGGTATTTTCATGATGTTGTGACTTTCTACATTTTGGTGACAAATTATCAGCTGTAAAATGTAAACAGACTGGTGTAATTAACAAGCAGACATCAAGTGTGTAATTTGGAGTGAAAAAATTGTAACTTAAGGTGATGGCATTGAACGTTTGTTGTGTAAAAACAGTAAATGATAAAATGATTGGACCTGAGAAAAGACAATTATTGTAAACAAAATCAGTGTCATGGACTATGTGCAGATGTTGTATGAAGAATTGTATTTGTTCATTGTAAAAGTCATTATGGTTGATTGATTGTAATCTGTTCGTGTCTGCATTATGTGTACATTCAACCTGCTTAGATTCGTGACGGATTCAATCAATTTTATCTGTGTAAAATTAAGTGAATCCTGGGGAGGGGTTGTAACAGCCCTAATACCTGAATTTTGAATAGTATTGACTGTGTGAAATATTTGTAGTGAGCCAAAGTTTGCTTGAAAGTGATTTGATATGTTTATTTTGTAAATTCTTGTAAATAAGTGTATATAGACTTTGTTTTAGGTAAGAAAATTATTTAAAGACCATTTAATATGTTTAAGAACCGAATGATGCAAGAGAATTTATTAAAAGTTTGTAATTCCATGTATTAATGTAAGTTACGATGTCTACAGGACAATTTTCCACCATTTGAAAGGATTTCTGTAAATAATTTTGTATTTAAGTATCTCTAATTACCATTTCTAATCATTTTGTAATGTTATTAATTAATTTTGTATCAATTCCGATTGTTTTTAATATGTTTGATTGTTTGAGTGATTGTTAATGATCGAGAAATATCGGGCGGATGCCTTTGAAGAATTCTCGTAATTCGATAGACTCTATATAAACAGATCGCCTGGACAGAGAGTTTAGTTTGCATTAAGTATTAATTCAGTGTTACAGAGACATTCATGCAAGTTTCACAGTAAGTCAGTATTGCATCTTTGGATTGTAACAACTATGCTTGTGAATGTCGCAGACTTGTTTTGATTGAAAATAAACGAACATCTCACATAACCTTGTTTTTTGGTGGACTTTTAATTAATGCAGTAATTAAACCACCCAAAGAACCTAAACAATGGAATGAAGATAAATGCAAAGAAGAGTCAGCTTATTAGATACACAAATAAAAACCAAAGGTTAATTATGAATAAGGTGGGGAAAGATTGCTTGCTGAAGACTTGAAATGTAAATATCTTGGCATTACTTTTGATAACAAACTTAACTGGCTGGACACATTGGACAGGTGGTAGGAAAAGGTTTCAAAGTTCTGCACTTGTTGGAGAGAGTGATGAGGGGATGTACGGGAGAAGTAAAGGAATTGGGTTATAAAACTTGGTGAGACCATTGCTCGAATATGGTAGTGTTGTATGGGACCCTCATTTTATGTATCAAATACAGGAGTTGGAGAGGGTGCAAAGAAGGGCTGCTAGAGTTGTTTCTGGAAATTATCGCAGAATGCAATCAGTGACGGATATGATAAAGGAGCTGAAATGGGATTAATTGCAGGACAGGAGGAGGATGAGGATGGTCATGGGAGTGTACAGGGCATATACAGGCAATGAGGCATGGAAAGATGTTGCAATAGGCATGAAATGTAGTGCATGGAAGGGAAAAGATGACCATGACCACAAGCTGGCACTCGATTTCAGGCACAAGGGTGTGGGAAGATTCTCTTTTTTAGGTAAGGGTGTCAGGGATTGGTATGAGTTATGAAAAGAAATGATGAATAATTTACTGAAAACTTTGAAAGAATTTAAAGATAAAATTTGTAGTGGGCAAATGTAGGTGGGTGCAGGATAGGGGAAGAGGGGTGTGTAGGGAAATTGCCACCGGAGCCTGTGCTCCGTTGCAATTAAATTAAATTAAAGATTGTATTTTTTTTAAAGCAATTGAAACTAATTTAAATAATTTCAATTTCCCTACAAACCTGCTTATCTATTTCATGAATTTCCCTATTTTATTAGGATTTTTAAATATAATACATATCGACTAACTTGTAGCATCAAATCAATAAAATAAATTTATTGCAAACACTGTAAAACACCACAAGTCAAATGCAAATACATCATAACAACATAAATAAATCTTCTAAATACACAGTAAACTGATATATTTTGTAACATGGTCAGTGGTTTCTTCACCAAGTAACTCTTTGAGCCAAATGATAATTCTATTCTTATATTTTTTGCACTGAAATATATCAATTCATAAAACATCACTGATTAAAATTGTAAAAATATATGAAGTAACTTTCACCAACTATTTAGATTATTAACTATTCATAAATTTTTATTATTAATGGTGTGGTCTAGTATCCCAAACAGATTTT
>JARYHS010009706.1:0-15002 GCA_031002005.1 Vandiemenella viatica | reverse complement strand
AATAAGACTTGTTGTCCTGCTTAGTATTTGTACTAAATTCACTTCATTGTGTTCGTTTTATATTGTAAGAAGCAGCACACAGTGAAAATTATTCGTTTATGATGTTTGTGCCGGTGCCATGTATCTTGCTAAAACAGTACAACATCTTTTGAGTAACAACCCAGACGTATCTTCATGTTATAATGTCCTACTGTTACTTGAACCACGTTATAAATGAAGGTATCCAAATATTAGAGATATCATTGGTGTAATTGTTCGTATTTTCGTATAAACTCCATTTCGCTGGCTACAGAAGATTGATGGTAGATTTTAACGACTTTAGTATGGGGAAAAGTTATTAAATTGGTGGAGGGTGCTTCTCTCTTCCATGCATTCTGTAGCATATGCATAATTGTTCGGCACTACAACAGCTCCTGACAAGTCTTCTATTCGTTACATATCTTTTCCATTGCTCCCTTTAACAGAATTCTTTTGTAATTATATTTCAATTTAAGTTGATGCACGTTCTTCAATTTTTAATATACTCTTTTCGGTTTATAATTTACTATTGATTCAGATAGAACTATTCCGACTAATTGGAAAGTTATTCTTAAAATATTCCCGTGATTTATTATGATGTCTGCCATATAATTATCATGATAAATGTGTAGTAGTTGGGTGCCATTGGTTTGATTCCAAAAAGTATGTGAACATTAATTTCTAGATTCGCACCTATATATAATATTGATATCAAGTGAAAAGAATAGATGGGGATGATATCATTGCAATAAATCAAACCGTATTTATAACATATTCCCGTAAGAAATGGAATATAACTGCTTGTTGAAAACCGAAAGATAGAACAATCTCTTAGCAGATCATAATAAAATGATTTCTCCGTTATTATTAAACAAATCTATGTGTCGTGAGTCAAGTAGAATCGTTACTGGGTGTTGTTTTCCGATAGATCGTGATTACCACATTGCAGATGCTGTCGATGACTGCGGCTTCCATTTTCAATGATCCATTATCAGTGTGTCAAACGGCGATCTGGAACTCGAATCTCATCCACCACGACAACTTTCAAAACCCATATTCTAGTTCCCATCGTAGCTCTCCCGTACGGAATAAATCGCGATTTTTCGAGAAATGGACCCCGCCATGGTAAGTCATAAAAAATCACAAATAACTAAACATTAGCTATAATCATGAATAATGCTGCTTGTTCGCAGGGTAAGGTCTTCCCGTCGCTTTCCGAACACATATTAGCTCTCCCGATTGATTGAAGATTTCAGTCCTTCAGCTTTTACAATCACGCATGACAATACCCCAGAATCAACAGTAAACAATTTTTTTAGATACCAAACATTAACTTGAAAATGTGTATCGTCTCATAAGTATACTCTTTGTGACTATAACTATTACTCTCTAATGCATTAAAGTAACTTTGTACTTCTAAATTTTATAAATCTAATTCTACTACATAAGTAAATAATCAAATACGGCCAGTGTTCAGTCTATAATCGCATTACATTCCTCACAGCAAATGGCATCAGTTTGCAAAATAATTTACCAATCTTCTAAGCAGTTGGTGTGTAAAATACCTAAATAATAACGGTAAAAAAATTTGCGTTTTTTTTTTTTAAATCAGTAAATCACTCTGTTTTTTGAAGAAAGATCTTAAGAAACCAAATACTAGTCATTGTTTAGTCTCTAAATTTACTTATTAAAGAACTGCCTATACACTCAGCGGTCGAGAAAGGTCTTCCCGCTTAACGCGGCGTGCAGCATAGAAATAATGATTATTTTAGAGCTCCCATATAAGCAAACATTATACTATATTAAAACAAGTAATTGTGTAAATTATATTGATTCAAACAACATTTCATTAACATCGTTGCTTTATAATTTTGCATAATTTTAAGGAACTAGTATGCTGATTGGTTCTCAAGGTTTAGAACGTGGTAATGTGGTAATGTTAGACTTTTAGAGAATTATTACTCATTCCACTAAAACCTCAGTAAATAGTTAGAAAAATGTTATTAAATACGCAACATAATTAATATTATAGGATCCAACAAAAAACGAGAATTCTTACGAATGCGTAAAATTGAAACTATTTACTTACATATGAGGACGGAAGACAAAAACACACATTTTTAGGCGAGTCTACTGCAAGGTACGGGCAATAATGCAGTGCAACCGGTCGAGCCCAAGACGGACCGGAAAGTGATGAGGGGGTCACAAGGTCACGCAGAGTGACACACGTTCTCGCGTCATTTATAAAATTGCGAATTCACGTAAATTTATACGGGATCCATCAGAATATCAAATGACACGAGATCTTGCGGGATTACGGGATCCGGTTTTGCTGGGTTGCAGTCCCTAGTCGAGGCATCAGGTACACTCCCGCAATTATAGGAACGGTAACGTTTGTTTTTCAGATCACGGTACTGCCTTCACCAGGTCTGAATTTGTCCCACGAGAATATCGCTACCACATGCTGTGTTTTTCAAAAATTTTCGCAAAATACTTGCCCTCGCTCCACTAACGTACTTGATGTCTGTCGTATATGACAGGGCTTCAAGTCCCTACACTGTTAACAATTTTCAGTCAGATAAGCTAAGCTTCTCGGCGGTATTTTAGCTGTCACTAGAGCTTTATCCCTACCCGCCTCTGTTAAAGTTAGTGGCAGTCGTTCCATCTCGCATAACTTTCTCAGCGTCCTATTTACACGTATTGTTCACTCTGCAATGCCTTATCCCCCACTCTTTGCACGCGCAATTCATAGAATTCTTCACAATAGAAACTGGTATGCGTATTCTCACATGCATGATACAGTATAAGATCAATGGAACCGAGCGTGGTGGGTGAACGGTTAACATTCTGGCCTCGCATTCGGGAGGACGCGGGTTCGAATCCCAGTCCGGGCATCCAGATTTGGGTTTTCCATGGTTTCCCCAAATCACTCCAGGTGAATGCGTGGATGTTTACTTAAAAAAGGCCATGGCCGAATTCCTTCCCGTTCCTTGTCCCCAGTCCCATCCCGCCTCTAATGACCTTAGCCGTCGACGAGGCTTAAAGCAATTTTTAAAAAAGGTCAGTGGAACAAAATATTTCTATCAAAAGTGTTATCAATCGTTTCTTTCTGTTGCTAATAATGTTCGAAACATTTTTTCCTGTTGTTTTTGCTACCAGCAATCTGTCATTTATTTCCTTCCATCCACCGGCCGTCAGTAGGGAAAATTTGTAACGAACAGGTATTTACCCGTTTTAAAATAATTTCCTCATTATTTCAGTCCACTTTGACTTCTAAGCGTAGTAAATGCAGACAAAAAACACGTCACCCCGGCTCAATACCCGTAATTATTTCCTCAAGCTTCAGCTCTTGAAGTTCGCTAGCTGCGTTTAGAGGTATGTGATTGTCAGGGTGAGGAGAGACTAAACGCGCCGTGGCGTATCCGTTAATCCCGCAACATTTGCATACGGCAGTGGAGCCGGCGAGGTTCAAAGACCGCCCTACACACAGACTGCGCAAACACAGATAAAGCAGCCTGTTGCGCCCCTAGCATTGTGTGCGTAGCGGCAACCCGCACTGCAGCGTGCCAGCCGAAACCACCTGCGCAGTTACGGACGGGACGTGTTCTCGCTTACACATAGAGTTTTTACTTTTCCAGGTGTATACGACTTTACATTACTTCCACACTGGCTGGTAACACCAATATCAGGGGGATAGGATTTGCCATTCAAGCTCAAAATACAATTACGCCACTAGATACCCAAAGTATGAGTTTTGTCGAAAGGGGTGCACGCCAAGCGCATGGGAAAGGAGATCGACACCTTTATTAATTCATGTCGCTAGTTCTGGAATCGTGTGAGCAGTACAGATTCTGACTCCCTGAATCTATTACTCATATTGTGATCTCAGTGTTATTTTAAGTGTGAAACATTAGCACAAAATTTTTAGCAGCGATCTGGTGGCTCAATGGTTAAAGTGTCTGCCTGGAGATCGATAGGTCCCCTGTTTAAATATCTGTCTCGGCGGAGATTTTCATCGGCTCTTCTCCTCTGGCACCGCTTTCAGTGTAATTTGAAGTGCGCCAGGATCCTTCCGTAGTTCTGATTCCACGTCAAACTGTAGGTTACCTGTACCCGGGAGGATTGCCGGGTTAGGTTAAAGTGACTACGACAGGGGCGGAGTGCACAGTCAATAGAAACCCTGTCACCAGGTCATTACGACCACACGGCATTATTATTATATTAAATCCTTATGGTGACGGTGAGAACAAGCAGATGTCAGAACAGTATCACCTTACACTAATCAAAAAGCCAAGTTAAAATTCGACAGTTGCTTAGGTCCGAAACATTGTCTCACCATAAAATTCATACATGAAACCCTATATTAGCTATTTTGAGAGTGTCTGTAAAGCAATAAACTTGCCACCTCCTGGCGATATCGAGAAATGAGTTGAACAGATGTTTTATCCTATCTTTGATTAAAAAAAATGGTCAATTAATAGTTTTCCATCAGTCCCTCCCCACTTCCTAATACCCTTTCAAAGTCATGCATCATCTCATATTCCTGCTACAGCTTCATGATAGTTATTTTGAGCGTGGTGTGTCTTCTTTTGAGGGTGAAACTCTTTTTATTTCAGATTTAATAACTCTCTTCTCTCTCTCTCTCTCTCTCTCTATATATATATATATATATATATATATATATATATATATATATATATCCAGGATATTCTTTAAATCGTCCTTAATCTCGCCAACGATCTCATTCTAGGACATCCAGCAAGTATTCTTCCGTGTAGTTCCCTGTACATACACTGCCTTGCTATTCGAGAGACTACATCCGTTTCACAACGAAACCTTGCATTGATTATACCCCCTTTAATTAATAGAGGTGGCCCAAGGCAGTCTGCTCTATCCCCACTCCAATCCACATACCCCTACATCCTCTCTTTCCCACACATTTACCTTCACAATCATCTGCTGTTGTTGCCATTAATTACACTCTTAACAAATATTTTCATTCCGTTCTATATGAGATCGTTAGGGCAGCTAGTTTTTACATAGATCATGTAACGTGGTGTTTTCTACTCCGTAGAGCGACTGTTTTTTAAATGATTTCGGTAGTTATATCAAAAAATTGGTGAGATAAACAAAATTTTAAGTGGAGTCTTTTAATCCATAGGTCTGTCTTAACAAGTAAAAGTATGATTGTAAAATTGAATATTATGGTTTTGTAAATGATGTTTATTGGGAAACTAAATGAATATATTTATAGGTCTCTAAAAAAAAGAATTCGTTGTCTTTGGTGCCGGGAGCAAGACAAAAAGAAGTATTTAAGATATGAGTTTTCTAGTTGATAGAATGAAAAATATGCGGTATCCATTAGTCGAAATCGGTAAAAGCATCAGGAGAAAACCTTGATTCAGTCTAATTCAAAAAGTCGTGAATGACACTGTTGGCATTACTGGGTACTCCGTCACTGGTGAGGTGAAAAGGTAATTCTTATTTGATGAATGAATGAGCGGTTAGCGATGTGACGGTAAGCCTGAAAACTTTTTCAGAAAGCAGTTTCTCAATCATACTGTTAGTGCACGTTCAATAATAAGAATATACAGCTTCCTCATTTACATGTTAACTAAGACATTTATATCTTAAAATGCAAAACATCGTACCACTCCTTTCCGTAACATTCACTTCTCAACTCACCATTTAAAGAGTATGTTAAGTCGTTCTTGATAGTTCCACTCAGTTTGCTAAATCCGGAAACAAGCGTGATCTGCAACATTCCGGACCTCCACAATGTATGGAGATTATGCTATATTTTAATTATAAATAAACGTACAGGTTCTATTTAAAAATTTATGTTTGTTACTTGAGTTTGTTTTTGGGAAATGTGGGTCATCGAATTCTTGCAAACTTCTCTATGATTACTATGGATTTTACTTTTTTTATGGCTCTAGTTACTACCGACATCGTGGTCATTAGAGCGGGAGGAAGATGTAGGGACAGGTATGGGAAGTAATTCTGTCGTGAACTTCTGAGAGAACGACTCCGTCATTCGCCTGGAATAATTTCGGGTAACTATGGAAAACCACAATCCCGACGGACCTGAAATCGAGCAAAAGTGCTGTTATGGCTTAGAACTTCTCAGATCTGCCTCGTCTAGCAGCACATGACTAGCACTTTGTTTTTCATTCTAACTTTCGACAAAGGCGTGGCATTCTTACCGCTCTCAACCTAATTGGAGGGGTGAGAAATAGAGTTGAGAATTACAGGTCAATCAGTTTGACATCAGTAGTAGGTAAATTAATGGAAAGATTGATATGCAACCACATCAGAAATATATGTGAGGAACAAAAGTGGTTTTCAAGCAGGCAACATGGGTTCAGGCAAGGATATTCATGCGAATCTCAGTTGGAATGATATATGCAAGGTATTTCAGATGAAGTGGACAAGGGAGGCCAAGTTGATAGTATATCACTAGATCTGTCGATGGCGTTTGACAGAGTGAGCCATAAAATGGTAGTAGATAACGTAAAAACTATTGGAGTGGATAAGGAAGTGATTTGCTGGGTAGAAGAAGTTTTAAAAGGTAGAAAACAGAAAGTTAGAGTAGGAAATGTAGTATCAAAAGAAGTGGAATTAAAAATGGGAGTGCCGCAGGGTAGTGCATTGGTACCATTGCTATTCATTATTCTAATGAATAATTGTGTTGATTATTTACTATCTGAAATTAGATTGTTTGCATATGACATAATGCTATACAAAAGAATTAAAACGATAGAGGATTGTAAACAGTTGCAGGGTGATCTGGACAGGATATCTAATTGGGTTGGTAAACATGGGATGAAGATAAATACAAAGAAGAGTCAGCTTATTAGATACACATATAAAAACAAAAGGTTAATTTTGAATATAAGGTGGGGAAAGAATTATTTGCTGAAGACTTGAAATGTAAATATCTTGGCATTACATTTGATAACAAGCTTATCTGGGTATGACACATTGTACAGTGCGGTGGGTGCCTTGGTGGGCAAACCACGTTACAATTATCTTTCATACCTTTATGATTAATAATTGTGGATTTTTAATTTTAATTTTTTATGAAGGAGTGGAAATTATTGAATTTTGCAAGAATCTCGACGTTAGTTGGAATTTAGGAAAAATTGTCACAATATGACATTTATTTTCTTATCACTGGCGATTACAAGTCTGAGCGAATTTACCGTTAACCTTAACACAAATTGGAAAAATCATAAAAGCAACGCTCAGAGTTACAATTAGCCGTCATTAGCAAGCAAACAATTGTATATTTACTTTTAAATATATCTCAGAATCAAAATGCAAGAAACAATGACAAATGGAAACAATAAAAATACAAGTTATGATTACCTCAGACAAAGGTATCATGATACTGTGACTTTACAGTTAAAAAGGAAAATCATGGGCGCCAGAATGAACAATATATCATTCGAAAATAACTAGTTCTGGCAAATTATGCCGCTAGCTCAGGGGTTTTTACAATTACAAAGTGAGAACATGGACCTATCCTCTCAAAGTCGCTTACGGGTTCTGTTTCACGGAATGCACAATCACATGGCTTGGTCGTAATCAATTACCATTGTAGTTCTGCGTCTGATGTCTGTGATGAGTGTAGCGGACCCACGATATGTGAGATTATCTCACAAGTCGGCTATAGGCATCTCTGGTCTGGCAATGCGCATCATCGCATTACCGGCTGTGTTGCGGTGATACGCTCGCTCCAGCAAGGCAAGGCAAGCTGCAGTTAGCGAAAGAAGTCAACTTTCCAAGTCAACCTCAGACTGGTGCGATCGAAGTTAGAATCTCAGCTCCTCGCTCTTCGGTCCACGAGGAAACTTCTTGCTCCGCCCATTTGAAGTCTCGAAGCTCACATACAATAAAAATTCCCAGGATTTTCAGTTATACGCTCATTTTGATTGGACCTTCAGGTCGGCACCTAATGTCACGTGATATCCTCGATATGTGATTTGGCCAAAGAATCCAACAGAGGTCGGACATATTCGGCTAAGTTCGCCGGGGCGAGAGAACATTCGGGTTTCGGACGGCAGGCTTTTCCCGCTCGGTGAGTGACCCATCCCCAGGGAGCAGTGTGTGCAGTGTGTGTGGTCCGGCAAAAACCCAAATCCGCGACGTCCCGTCGCCATGATCCGGAAAGACCAAGATTAGCTTGTAGCCTACATAGCTCAATATCTCTTTTAATATTCGCTTTGCTACGATACACTGTATAAGTTCACCATTTCATTACAGTCCTCACTTGGAATCTTGCGTACTTTATAAAATTACAACAAAAATCTATTCACGTGGTCGCCCAAGATTTATGTAAATTACTCTTATATTATTACATATATAATAAAAAATGCACCTTGTAACGTGGCGACAGCGCGGCTCGTTACAATATGGCCGGCCGTTGGTGAAAATAAAATTATGGTACAATAATTTTATTTTTAACTACCTAATTCTACCTCCATTGTGACTCAACAACAACTGAAGCATTTTTTTTTTTTTTTTACAATCACATAAATTTTAAATGTGATTCCAAAAACCATCGGTATTCCTGCCTTGTAAGGTGAATTTATAACGGGAGCATATGTCCTTTTGGCCGTCTTACATTCTTTACAAACAGAAGCACGTGAATTCAGGTAGCCTTCCCAAATACAAAGTTAAATTACACACAATACTAAAATATACATGAAAAGAAATTATTTACATACATGTTTAAATAATAATCTTGAAAATAACTTGTATCAAATCTTATCATTAAATTAATAAAATGAAACACATTAATAAAACAAAACATTATCAGAACACTTATGCAGAAAGTGGTTGAACTATACATTGTATTTACAATTTAGCGTGATGTTTTACTCATGTGCATAAAAATAATTCTTCCTTCAACAAACATCCATAAAGATGCTAGAGGTGAGCGTAAAATATCTCATTACATTGCGCGGTTTTAATCTCAAAACAACGGAATAGTTTAGTCGGATTCGGTGACGTGATTTTCGTCATGACCGACGGTTAATTCAATAAGCATTTCAGAGAAGATGTGCCCGTGTTCATGGTCAAATATCACTAACTGTAATCTTAGATTTTAATGACGCGGCATTTACTTATAATTCAACGTGGTGTGGAATGAACGATGTAATTACATGTTTTCGTTTGTTACGTAAATTATGAACCTTACTCGTTGAATGTTAGGTGGTCTCCTAATTAGTCTTTCATTGGTCGACATCTCTAACTTGTAATATACCGTCTGTGAAGTGATTGCGAATTTCATGGCGAAAGGAAACTGTATTTGCTCATGGGTATATGTAATGGAATTTCTATAAAATTTACCATTCCCATATGAGACATTATACACATTATGCGGTTTGACGTGAACTTTCATCATCGTCAACCAAAGTCGCTGCAGCATCTTTGGCATACAAGCGGACCCGAAATAATAACCATTCCGCACATAAAATTGAATGATAATGAGTAGCGCAACTATCATTCCTCAGTAACATTACGATTCCTTCACAATGGGTCTATTGATGACTCGAGATTATCTCGACATTCAAAGAAAAAATTTTTTCTTTTTATTTAGGATTTATTATAACCCTCTTAACATGTCCGTCTACTCCACGTTTTAAGCCGAAAATCCATCCCAGTTAGCGAATATTTTCCTTTTATACACTTATGCTTCTTTAGCTTGTATGAAAAAGGTCGTAAGCTCTGTACATAGAACGGTACGATCTCAGGTTTTCCGTTTGCCAATACAAAGCAATTTTGAGATTTTCACGCCAGCAGAATACTATGAATCTATATAAAGCAAAAATATAAACTTTCCAATTATTTTCGTTGAGTGCACACAATTCTGAGCAAAACATGTGCTGTCCAACAATGACTGTTTTAATCTATTTTATGGAATATTATATAATTTACAGCTAGGGTACGCGAAATACCGCTAGAACGAGGCGTGAAACTTTTGTTTTCTTTCCCATTCATTCTTGGGTATGCGCTACCTGCCAGAATTCTAGGAACCTGCCGGTTGAGTTCAGCTGCCTACCTGCGCTAATGACCTCAGCTGTTCGATGGTAGCTGTCCCACTCTTTCGAAACCGTTACTTTGTATGAAATGGCTTTAAGTTCCGGGCGTTATGAGGCCCGATCTCGGTTTGTCCGTCCGTCAACAAATAACAATTCTTCGAGATCACTCTGGCCACCAAATAAGGCCAGAAATATAGCATGAAAAACTTCGATATCACCAATAATCTTATCGTTCACGTCTTCACCATCTGTGCAATTATCATATACAAAATCCCCTTTTTAATTGAAGTTAGCATCAAAGATAATTACTTTAACTTGCAAAGTTAGCTGAATTATTGAATATATCCCGTAAATAAAGTTTTTCCCCTTAGCCTTTCCAAATGCGGTCGCCTTTAACTTATTGCACTTTGACCACGAGCTATCGTCAGCAAAATAACAGCAAGGTATTGTGAAAACTCTCCTGTAAATCTGTAATCGTTCAACTAATTTCTGTGATGACCAACACAATTTGAACAAATCTTTCTGGCAAGGTTTCGTGTTCTATAGGGCATTATCTATGGCACGTTAGCCACCCTTTACAGATAGATACACAAAACAAAGAAGTAAAATACATTGATGAGATAACTTGCGATCTTCGATCAACACAGACAAAGCGATATTACGCTCGCTGTACACTTCTGCTCAGAAAAGATATAATGCAACTACCTAAGGTAAAACGTTACATCGAACTCATGCATCACAAAATGTTGAAACCCTTTTCGTTTATGTCACAAAATACATTTAGAAAGCATATCACAATATTTGTATCGCTGTCCGATCCATTGTGATTGCGAAGACAAGAAATTGTGCTGCTAATGGCGCTTCATTTTCCGCGAGTGCGTATCAATTTATCTGGCTCAGGAAAACATTTAATAATCCAGGATTTTTATCAAATCACGTCCACTTAACATCGTGAAAGTCAAAAGTGACTATTAACATTTCACGTGGACATAATATAAAATTCGGAATAGCGAAATAAGCATTAAAAATTCCGAATATGGAACTATCCTAAGTAGCTTTAACTGTAAGTGCAAATTTGCTAATTTGAATTTTGTTTGATTTTCCGCTTATCTAATCTTTCCAGCAAAACAGACGGTTTAGACTAGCGAAACTGGCATCGGCGTTTTTCAAGCATGATTAATTTCGGTAAGGCGTCTAACCTAAAAGAATGTGTACTGTACATTTAATTTTTTTTTTTTTATGATCCAAATCGGTCAATTCATAGTCAGCCTTTCGTCATTGTATTTGGCATGCTACACAACTTGTTGAACAATGCCTACAAGACGAATTTGAGACGTCCATGGATCTTCCTCTGGAAAATAATTCTGCGTCGCGATATTCGTCTTTACCGCTTTCAACAGGATTTCGAAGGACGCAGAACCTTGGGCTTACAAGGTTACAGACGTTCGGCGGTTTGTGCCCGACAGCTAATGACATTCCTGGAACAGGTATAGTGTCCGTCGACCGACCGCACTTACTAACTGGTCCAGCTGACAATTGCGTCTTTTCTGACCGCAAGGAATGAACAAATTGCGTAGTGTTCCACACAAAGTTACGGACAGAAAAACTCCACGCGATGTTGATAGGCTGTGAATTCTGAGACTGATTTCGCATTTCTCCTAGGATTGGAAAACTTGCCGACTCTTGTCTGGCTTCCAAGAACGACATATACTGTACATCTTTCATCTCCTGCCCCATAAATGTCTTATGCTTTACTACAGTTTGCACTTAACTGTGGATCCAAGACAACTGAAATTGTTGTGTTTCTTGATTTCAGAGATTTTTGCGTACAAACTGACAATTTCACTGACTAAGAGTTGAGTAGTGACTTTAACAACCGACTCACTTGCGTTTCTGCAGTGAATTTTTTGCACTGTACCAACGCTTTTGCAGACTACTATGCTCAGTAATCTGCCGCGTTACTTGCTACGTCTCCGAGGCAGTGTCCGATTGCAAATTTGCATTTGTGGAACTGCTTCGACCATGCCATCGACAAACGTAATGTTGGAAAGCTCGCATTCCTCAGAGTTTACCAGCTGTTGGTCTGTATTCTGGGTTTGTTCTACTTGTGCAATTTCGATCCATTCATTGGTAATCGCAGCAGTTGGTACCTCTGTGTGTTTTTGTGATCCAGAATTTTTCCTTTAATCCCTCCTTTTGTGGATCAACTGGCCCGCTTAAGTTATTAAGCATATTGTCATCAACTTCTCTTGGGAATTAAATCGTGCATCAATACTCTGCTTAAGCGAATCCCAATTTCTCTTATTTTCCTCTTCTACTGAATCAAAAAGCTTGTTTAATTCCAGAAATTGCCTGCTTGTTTCCTGCCTTTGTGAATCAAATTGCTGCCCCATTGCAGTCATCAACATGTTTATCATTTGCTGTGATGGGTGTGACGACTCTACGGGATTTTGTGTTATTTGTTGTGTCTGTTCTGAATGTGCGGGCGTATTCTGTATCATCTCACCGACAGGTGAAGGAAAATTTTCCATATCTTCCTGTGGCGACAAAGTAGACTGCGAACTATATGAGTGGGGCGGAACTTCAGAATTTACGTTCCCCTCCCCAGCAGCCAATATTTCGCTTTGTTCCGTTAACTGAACCTGATCGTTCATGATTTCGGGAGATTTTTGCCTATCAGACTGATCTTCCATATCGAAATCTTTTATCGTACGAGATCGTAGCTTCATATGAACACACAACGAATGAATTTACACCGCAATTGTGCAATGACGAAATCTAGATTCACTAACAACAAAAATACCGCGAATTTCAATACACACAAATACATATACCCCTCCAAAATACAGCAAGAGAAAAGCAACGATGAATCATGCAACACAACACCATGAAAGCAGACTTACTTTCAAACACATGGGCAAGACATGCGTGTCTTTAATTTTCTTACAAGCTACCATGCATTAAGAAATCAACACTGACGTTACTCATTTAAAATTTTTAAACTGATCACAAAATTGTTACAATACAAAGTGTATTGCATCTCAATTGAAATACACAAATGAACTTCCTTTTAATGCGTTTGAAACAAAATAAATTTTATGCATTGAAACAAAATGAACTTTACGCATTAAAATATAAGTGAAACATCAAAATAAAATCTTGTATGAATATCTATTGACTACAAGAATGATAAAACAGCCAAAAACCATGTGCAACATTCCATGAAACTTTCCGAATTTGGGCTCAAACTTATAATTTGAATTAGTGCCACCAATTCGCAGACATTAAGAAGTAATGTCTCATCTGGCCCCACGTTGGGCGCCATTATGTGGTGGATGCCTTGGTGGGCAAACCACGTTACAATTATCTTTCATACCTTTATGATTAATAATTGTGGATTTTTAATTTTAATTTTTATGAAGGAGTGAAAATTTACTAATTATGCAAGAATCTCGACGTTAGTTGGAATTTAGGAAAATTGTCACGATATGACATTTATTTTCTAATCACTGGCGATTACAAGTCTGAGCGAATTTACCGTTAACATTAACACAAATTGGCAAAATCATAAAAGCAACGCTCAGAGTTACAATTAGCCGTCATGAGCAAGCAAACAATTGTATATTTACTTTTAAATATATCTCAGAATCAAAATGCAAGAAATAATGATAAATGGAAACAATAAAAATACAAGTTATGACTACCTCAGACAAAGGCATCATAATACTGTGACTTTACAGTTAAAAAAGAAAATCATGGGTGCCAGAATGAACAATATATCATTCGAAAATAACTAGTTCTGGCAAATTATGCCGCTAGCTCAGGGGTTATTTTATAATTACAAAGTGAGAACATGGACCTATCCTCTCAAAGTCGCTTACGGGTTCTGTTTCACGGAATGCACAATCACATGGCTTGGTCGTAATCAATTACCATTGTAGTTCTGCATCTGATGTCTGTGATGAGTGTAGCGGACCCACGATATGTGAGATTATCTCACAAGTCGGCTATAGGCATCTCTGGTCTGGCAATGCGCATCATCGCATTACCGGCTGTGTTGCGGTGATACGCTCGCTCCAGCAAGGCAAGCTGCAGTTAGCGAAAGAAGTCGACTTTCCAAGTCAACCTCAGACTGGTGCGATCGAAGTTAGAATCTCAGCTCCTCGCTCTTCGGTCCACGAGGAAACTTCTTGCTCCGCCCATTTGTAGTCTCGAAGCTCACATACAACAAAAATTCCCAGGATTTTGAGTTATACGCTCATTTTGATTGGACCTTCAGGTCGGCACCTAATGTCACGTGATATCCTCGATATGTGATTTGGCCAAAGAATCCAACAGAGGTCGGACATATTCGGCTAAGTTCGCCGGGGCGAGAGAACATTCGGGTTTCGGACGGCAGGCTTTTCCCGCTCGGTGAGTGACCCATCCCCAGGGAGCAGTGTGTGTGGTCCGGCAAAAACCCAAATCCGCGACGTCCCGTCGCCATGATCCGGAAAGACCAAGATTAGCTTCTAGCCTACATAGCTCAATAACTCTTTTAATATTCGCTTTGCTACGATACACTGTATAAGTTCACCATTTCATTACAGTCCTCACTTGGAATCTTGCGTACTTTATAAAATTACAACAAAAATCTATTCACGTGGTCGCCCAAGATTTATGTAAATTACTCTTATATTATTACATATATAATAAAAAATGCACCTTGTAACGTGGCGACAGCGCGGCTCGTTACATACTGTAAGAAAGATATATTTCCATTCTCTTCCATTTACTACTCTGCCTTCTTATAGTCTTGAAATTAGGGTAGCTGCCTTTTAACAAACTTTAGACTACAACTGTTGTTCAGAGAGCTTCAGCAGTTCATTATCTCCGTCATGCTCTCTTGTTCCAATGCTAATGTATGCCTGTAGGGTATTCCATGGTTTCACCAAA
>JARYHS010009705.1:0-24990 GCA_031002005.1 Vandiemenella viatica | reverse complement strand
GAATTTTGGAGCAATAACAATATTGCTACAAAATACCCCAAGTTCAGAGAAGAAGCCGAACCTTTCTTACTTGCATTCCCAACTTCATACATGGTTGAAGCTCGCTTGAGCAATGCGAACGCTATTTTAACAAAACAGAGAAACAAGACTGAACTTGGAAAACTATAGTAATTTGCGACTAAAACTTACCAATTTTCAACCGAACATCAGTAATCTTGCTGCTGCCCGTCAGACCCATCCATCTCACTAATATCAGCTACTTTAATAAAAATGTATGTTAACATATTTTTAATATATTCAATAGTAGTCGTAAAATGGCAAATGTTTTTTCATCGAATATAATTTAT
Source organism: Vandiemenella viatica (assembly GCA_031002005.1). Classification (NCBI taxonomy): domain Eukaryota; kingdom Metazoa; phylum Arthropoda; class Insecta; order Orthoptera; family Morabidae; genus Vandiemenella; species Vandiemenella viatica. Next base: position 24,643 of record JARYHS010009705.1, on the reverse strand, counting down.
TTACATTTTCAATGATTATTTTGTTTTACATTTTATGACGCTTACGGCTATAGGCTAGTTTCCATTTATCTACGTATAATTTTGTTATTTTTTTTTTACGATTATAATAGCAGTGTAAAATATCTCCTTTTTCTGTTAGTGTTGTTGGATGGATTTTTTAAGGTGTGGGAACTATAAATACTTTCTTTGGGTTGTTATGCAAGTATCCTTATTGCTTAGCATCAGAAATGCTAAAAATGATTTAAAATTTTCATGAGTGGCGGATCCAGGAATTTTTCGAGCCGGGGCAAAAACTGTAGGAATGCCGTCCCTTGCAATATTATTGGCAGCTCCCATTTTTGTCGTCTGATCCCAAGTGCCGCCGCCAGGCGCCCAGGGTACTAGTAGAGCTAAAAAGAGGTTTCTGGAATTTAAATCGCCGCCCTTCAAACATGATTTTGCCGCCCCCTTCAAGTTGGCACCCCGGTGTACATCCCCCCCCCCTCACCCTCAGATCCAGCACTGGTTTTTATTAAACGTTAAATCTGGGGGTCGATGAGAAGACAAATGTTCTGTGAGGGGGTCGACGTGATAAAAAGTTTGGGGACCCCTGGGCTAGAGGAAGACTGAAGAGACTATCGGTATCCTCAGCGTGTGGTACTAGGACACTTTTGGGTATCATTCTCGCTGGCAATTCAAATTGACGATACTCAAACATCAGTCGCGTTGCTTCGGAATTGAGCAGTGTGAGGAGTGTCAACCTAAATTAGGACTTACGGCAGACAGTAAGAATTAGGCGCCTGACCACTCACCTGCCTGCATTGTTATGCCATATTACGACCACGCTTATTATATCAGCATTTACGACCCCACCACTCTTATTGCGTCATCCTGTCTGCTTCCACCAACATGCCGCCCGCAATTATGCAGCATACAGCACCTATACCTCTATGTCAGGGGTGGTCAACCCGCGGCCTGCCTTGAATATTTTCCGGTCCGCGAGATTCATCGCACTTTTAAAAAATATTTTTTTTTATATTTCATTTTTAGTGTTATATATCTCTTTACAATGTGTGTTTAGTATCATCATTATTATATTATCTATGTTAGAATAATAGTAAACACGAGATCCGGATTTTGAACCGGGGACCTTCCGTATCCAAATCACTCGCCGCAAGCATCTGAATCTAGTACTGGAAAATATGTATACAATCATGTAAAAGTGTTTTGGCATGGAAAAAATAAATTATAAGTATGTTTATTTTATTATGTTTGAATAATAATTTTTGATTATAACCAGATTTGTCTCTTGACTCAGAAGGTTATGGCGTACGATTAGGGAAATGAAAGTGCCTGGTTCAAATCCCTGTCTCAGCTGTAATTTTTATGGGTCTTAAAATTGACATTCACCTCTGGAAAAACATTGATTCGTTAATGCTAGGACGCTCCGTGTTTCGAATTTCATGTTAATCTGTAGTTTTCCTTTTCAAATTAGGTGACAACGATAGAGGTGTACTGCGCAGCCGATAAGTAACTCCGCGACTGGAATTTTTAAATCACATGAAATTATTATTATTTTACGGAATCTTTGCGGTCTGCATTAAAATAAAAATGAATAATAATCTTATTCTTTTTTGTTAAAAAAAATATTGAGTGACTCGAAAAGGAACCTCAACCAAAACAAACACGTTAAATGTGAAGTGAGTGACGCTTGACATTTAATCGTGACTATATAGAGATACACGAAAATCTTTCAATACAGTGTGACGATCATTTGTTAAAACAGCTTTGGAATATTATTTTTGTGCATAAGAGATCAAACAATTAGGAGGTAACAGGAGTCAGACAAAAAAAAGTATTTTAATGTACTTTATTACTTTCGTGGATTATAAAGTACAGTACTCTATAATAAAGTACAGGTGGTAGCCGCAGCTACGATACCCAGGTAATTTTTTAACATTAATTCCGTGAAATAGCCAAGTGTATATGTTAAAGGAGACAACACCGAGTAGGAACCCGTCCGTCACACGGCCGTGCTACGGACCAGTGTGGACGCGAGAGGGGCAACCCGACACTCGGCCGAGTGTTGCTGCGGTGACGGCGCGGGATCGGCTCGGTCTAGTGTGGCCCGACCTTCAGTCGTATAGAACACCAAACGATCAAACACTGATGGCAGGAAATATGTCACCACTCTCAAATTACGCAAGAATATCTATAGGTCCCTTCTTAACCGATTCATTCTGGTGCAGACAGTCAAATACAGCTTTATAGATATAGATGACACACATTCTATTCATTAGCCAATGCGAGGCATGCTGCCTCCTCTAGTAAGATTGCGTGAATCTTGTATACACATACTAGAAGACTGGAGTCTCCTTTTTTTATTTGGTAATAAGGTCTAGGTTCAAGTGTGTACGGGGTAGCTACATAATTTAAGTACACTTTGACATTGCTGAGATTACAGCAGACAAAAGAAACACGAACTACGTTCTTCGCCGATTATCATTTCTGTTCGAAATCCCAGGTTTCTCTATCAGCGCTGGTCTTTTTAAAGACCGGGTGTTTGTACTGCTTTCAGGACGTATATGACATCAATGTAGATTTCAATTTCTGTAACTGATATAGAACGGCTTCCAAATTCAAGCAAAGTAAGTTTCTCTCTATAACCCACATATACATTAGTTATCTTCCATACGAGATTATCGGCGACAAATTTGCTCTTTTACGAATTTGGATTGGCTTTCATGTATGGATTTCTAACATCTCCACCATGGATCAGTATTAGTCCGTTTCAGTTTTATAAATATCCGTTTGAAGTCTTCAGAACCTCTAAAGCATACTCAGGTACACAGGAATCATGACAGCCGATTCCCAGATCACGTTCGACCCATCCTGCGTTGCACAACACAACAATTGCTTGAGGAGTGCTTGAAATATACGTCCTCATTATTTCTCTGATACAATCTTTTCTAGCCCTGTTGAATTCAACGCCATTAATTTTGTACATAATTTCACCAAAGGGAAATATGAATGACTATCTTCTAAGGTGGGCTTACGTGGGTCCTCTTCCTTCCGACTAGACGAATCTTTCTTCAATGCGCAGGAATCTCTTACAAGTATCTGGATAGGTATCCGGATCTAATCATAGTTACTATAGTGGTTGCTGTTAAGACTAATGTGTAAAATACTATTTGCGCGTCACCAATATATAGATATATCAAGTACATCTCACATTTCTGACTATGTATTGGGAAAACTGTAGGAATAATACGATAGTAGGTGTTGATCGTTTCACTGTTCACGATTGACAACAGTTTGCGCAGAGCGCATCTTATTACAGTCAACACCCCTTTATATACCGTCTCAAAGTAATGGTTTCGATTCCGAATCCCCAATTCATTGTACTGGTCAACAACTGTAATTACGATATTGTTGAAAGTTTTTAGCGTGAAAGGTAGATATATAGCATTAGTAGGTATTTCTACAATGTTGTAATGTTGCGGTATTGTCTGGAAAAACTCATGCGGTATATGTTCAAGATTATCGTTTTCGTAATTGCCCGTATATATACTGCACTCTATGCATAAAGCGTTTACTTTGAAAATTTGTACAGTGCAGTCAAAGGTAGAAAATACAGCATAATGGGTTTAAACACACGTTATGAAAAGTCGTGTGGTAACCGAACTGAGGTAAGTTTAGTGAAATAGAGATGTTCGCATCTCGCAACTGAAAGAGTTAAAACGTTTGATCCATTGTCAATAAGATTGTGTGTACATAGAAACCACATCAATGTATGTGACAGCTGGGTTCGAGTAACTAGTATTTCGATTTATATTTATCTGTAGCGCAGTACTAAATTTTGATTTGTTGTGTAGTCGTGTGTAGGCAATACATGTAAGGGAGTGTCCATAAACCATGTTACTTCATTTTGGCCTCCTGTGAACCTCCCTTCCCCCCATGTAGCCCTACGTGGCATTTTGCCTCTACAGCCCCTCCCCCCTCCCCCCCACGTAGCACGTAGCTTTTTTTCCCCCTTTTGATTCCAGAAGATATTTTGTTCTGTTTTCTCATATCAGACTATTGTAAATTACATACGGAGATTATTAACCGAGGGAAATAAATATTTACATGCTATTGTGTGCTCTGTTCCTCATTTTAACTGTGAAAAATATTATGAAAGGAAAGCTACGTGACCTGGCTCAGAAACCCCCCTCCCCCCCCCCCCCCAAGGACCTTGCCACGTAGTTAGTACACGCTCCCTAACGGTTGGTTCGTAGTTATGTTTTCTTTAATATTTACCCGCGGCGCAAAATATTTATATAAAATTTTTTAAAAAAAATCTGTTTGTAGTTAGTGCATGCGACAATTGGCTTCGAAAAACCGTTGAGGTCGTTAGCTACTATTTATCATTTATCTACTAGGCATTACTTTCCTTTTATTATCTTTCATAGTATACTGCTTGTAGGAAGGTCAAGAGGTAGTAGCCGAAAAGCCGTAGAATCCCATATTCGAATTTTGTACTTTAGTTATCTTTTGTATATGTTTGGGCTTGTACTTAATCATTGCTTATTTTTGCGTTCATTTCAACATTGAAAGTAAGAAATATCTCTGAACATGTTTCACAGAGCGTCACTTTCATCACTGCTGCTGCTTTGCCTACACATTTTTTTTTTATTTTTTTTTTTCACATTAAAGTTCTGTAACAGGAAATGCGGCTGTTTGATTCTCGGATATCGGTTATACGCACATTGTTTCATTCTCGGAAGACACTGCTTTATAATGCCATGCCAATGAACGTGTCACCGTGTGTAAAGATTACGCTAATAGCTCTCTATTGCGGTCTTTTAAGAACTATAAAATCTCTGCTATGTGCTTTATTTCATATCAATCACTCGATCAGTTGCAAGGAAACGATTCATAATTGTTGGCAGTTCTGTAGTGACACGTTGAAAGTTTAACAAAACACGAATATAAAGAAAAACCAATAAATAGTAAAAAAGAGGCAAAAATCCGTAGATCTACACATAAATCCGAAGGGTTGGCAGCACTGATTCGGTAGCACCGTTCAATTTATTTCTTAGTGGTTATAAAAATTACCTGCGAGTAATATCTGACGCTGTGAACACGAACTTTCCTACTTGTGATTAAGGTTTTCTTTACTTCTCTGTTGCAATTCTTTTCACCGTATTCACTTTGAGTTTAGCGTGCGAGATCAGTGTACTGTTCAGAGCACGTTGAGAATTCTTTCACCCACTTCACTATTTGAGTTCTTATTTTCAGAACATAGGGACTGTACTTGTTGAGTGCAGATGCGAGCTGAAGTGACTATCTGCGTATCAACCATCATACCTGTAAATCAGGAAGTGTGTAAGGATCAGTAGCGGATACAGGATTTTGGTTTGGGAGGGGCTTGAATGGATTTCGTTTGAGGGGGGGGGGGGGGGCCTTGAGTCAGGTAAGGGTAGGCTTTATAAGGATGCCGCCCTTAAAATATCAGTAGACCTAATAAAAAAAAGTCTCCAAACCTCCAAAATTACGTTGTCATAGGTGGACCTAGATACTTTTCGGGTGGGGGGGGGGGGGGCTTGAGCCCCCTAGCCTCCCCCCGCCACTGGTATGGATGCTGTGCAACCGTTGCCTATCGCTGACTGGCATGTACCATCTGATCGCAATGGGGCAATCGAACAAGATGCCACGAAGGTAAGCTCGTGCAACTGTAAAAGCAGGTCTGAAGTTTTTTATGAGACTGACTCAGTTCTACAATCGTCTCCCGGGGAATTGGCGGTCTGAGCAACCGGTCGGGAGCTCAGACGTTTGGGTAGGAAATCCATTGTTCATTGTGTGTGTATTCCGGATGGTCTAATCCGAGATGTTGAGCAGACAATCCCGAATGCCACTGAGTGGGCGGGGTGTAGCCAACCGCAGATCATGGCTCAAGTTGGCAACAATGATGCCTGGCGCCTCGGGTCCTTCCGGCGGCTAAGTGAAAGTGTAAAATCTGTAGCCAGTGGCCTCAAGATATTACCACTACACAAATGTATCTGTTACACAGGTGGCAGGAGCGTGTGGAATGCATTAGAAGGTATTTTAAGCAGAGGGTGAAAGACCCGGAACTTGAAATACAGTTATGGGAAACCCAAATAAAACATCGCATAGTAGGAGCAGCTTGAGAGAACCTCGGCAGTTGAAAAATCTGCGGTTAACTGTGGGTGTGTTTGAAACAAACAGTATGAACTGGAAAGTGAAGTGTTTTTAGTAACACAGAAGCGGACATTATAATCGGAACAGATAGCTGGTTAAAAACGAATGCAAGTTCGGCAGAAATTTTTAATAATACAAGGACAGATCGGAAAGTAGCGCACGACAATTTTTTTTACAAAAAAGTTTAATATGTACCACAGCCAAACAACTCACAAATTAACTTACATCTTTGACCTACTTTTCTACATAGTAACCAATTTTCTCAACACATTTCTCTCATCGTGGTACAGTTTCAATATGCCCTGTTCGTAGAAGTCCGTTTGTTGGGAGTGTAGCCATCTGCGGACTGCTGATTTCACTTCCGCACCTGTTGCAAAATGTTGGCCGGCCAGGAATTTCTTCATGGTACCAAACAGATGAAAGTCAGACGGTGCCAGGTCCGGACTGTATGGTGCATGCTGGAGCACCTCCAACCAAAAGTGAACAGGAGCAGCAACATAGGGAAGTGCATTGTCATGAAGAAGTTTGACACCATTAGCATTCATGTTGCGGCGTTTGTCGCGAAGGGCACGTCGCAACTTAACCAACGTTTTCATGTAGGCTGCAGCATTCACAGTGGTTCCGTGTTCAGCAAAGTCCACCAATAGCACGCCAAACATGTCCCAGAACACTGTCACAAGCACTTTCTTAGCCAGAGTCACTTTGAATTTTTTTCGTACTGGGAAACCAGCATGTTTCCACTCCTTAGAGGCCTGCTTGGTTTCGGGCGTGTAGTGGTACGCCCACAACTCATCACCAGTGACGATTCCTTTTAGAAAGTCATGCCCTTCTGCGGTGTAACGCGTTAAGTGATCCAAGCTTGTCATCATTCGCTGGCCCTTCTGATTGTCTGTCACTTTCTTAGGCACCCAGCAAGCACTAACTTAACGGAATTTTAACATGTCATGAACAATGTCGTACACTGCACCAACGTCTGCGATAAGGTTCGCAGGTGCACACGCCGGTCCTTCAAGATTGCTGCCTCAATGGCGCAGACATTCTGCGGAGTTGAAACTGTTACCAGCCGCCCGGAGCGTGGCGAATCACTAAGATTCGTGCGGCCGGCCTCGGTAGCGTAGGGGCTAGAGTGCTAGCTCCGCGTGCCGAAGGCCGCCGGTTCGAATCCGGCCGCGAGCATGGATGTTAAGTGTTGTATGTCTGTGTGAATGTCCTGTCCGTCCTGTGGCGTCAATACACTGAAAGCAATTAAATCACCTTGAGCTGGCTGTATGGCCTCCGTTGCCAAATGCCATTAAAAAAGATTCGTGCGGCCCTCTTGGAAGAATGCACACCACTTGGAGACATTGCTACGGTCCAGACAGTCGTCCCCATACACACCATGCATGTCCCTGTGAATTTCACTCGGTGAATGCCCTTTGACCCACAAATATCAAACTATACTTCGCTGCTCTTCACACGTGGACGACAGTAACATGCGCGCCATGTTTGTTTCATAATTCACGCTTCTCTCGCTAGAGCTGCACATGAAAACCAAATAGCCTCTATAGCGCAAACTTCAAACTATATCGTCGTGAAATTTCAACATTCTAGCTGCCATACCAAGGGAGAAAAAATTTATATTGCGTTACTTTCCGATCTGCCCTCGTAGCATGAACGTTTTCCTTAAGGACAGATTACATTCCCATACAGGGGATGTAATTATAACGGTTAGTAAAAATCTCTCGTGTAATGAAACAGGAGTCCATATGATTTGCGGATCATATGGACTAAACTTGATGTACCCAGGACTGTGATGCCGGCATAACTGTTGCTGAGGCGTTAAAAAATAATGTAAATAATATAGCTCGACGACTTCAGGATCATGCAACGATTCTAGAAGGTGACTCAACTTTCCTTATATCGACTGGAGTAATTATGTTCACACTACAAGTGGCAGGGATAAAACAGCTAGAAAAATTCTCGACTTGTTCTCAGATCATCAATTTGAACAGCATGTTACAGAACCAGTACAGTGTAATGAAGGTAACAATATTTCAAATCTTATAAAATAGGGAACAATTATTCAGACATTTCAACGACCGCAAGAATTATCGATCACAAAGAAATAATCGAACAGTAAAATAAATAACCGAGTATAACAATAAAAAAGAAAATTGTTTACAAATTCCTAAAGGTTTTGAAATAATGTTTTAGAACGTACTTGAGAGACAATTGTCCAACCTTCAAAGAAACAGGGGACTCCGTTGAAGAGATATGGCATTGTTTTATACGGAGGAAAGTATGAACAGTGATACTCAAAAAGTTAAGGAGAATACACATACGCTTCAGAAAGACGGGGTACCGTGGTAACGGAATATTCAGTCTAGTTAGGAGGCCGTATTAAAAGTGCAATGTCGTGGCCTCTAATGACTTCCGTTGCAAATTCAGTTTCCAAAAGCCTCACGAACAATCCGAAAAAGTTTTAATTGTACGTTAGTTGTAAGTACAATAATATGTCAGCACTAATATATTACGGATGTGAGATTAACGAAAGCTGCGACGAGGCTAACGTACCTAAAACATAGAATTTAAAAATTCGTTCACTGTTGGAAATATTGATAACATACCCATTTTCCCAGATATTGTAAAGCAGCTTAAGCGCCTGAAGTGGGGGAAAGCGCCTGGTTTCGATGGTAAGTAATGTCGTGTGGTGGTAGTGACCTGGTTACAGCGTTTTGATCGGCTGCGCAATCCGTCCCTATCGTAGCCGTCTAGTCTAACCCGGTAATCCTACTAGGTATAGGGGACATATAGTGTCATCACAGTAATAGTACGCGATGGAAATCGAACCATTTCTGTCCGATATACACTACAAATCATAGAAGCAAGAAAAGTTTCTTCCCACTGGAAAACTGGAGAAGTAGTCCCAATTTTCAAGAAAGGATACCGATGAGACATTAGGAACTACCAACCCATTTCACCAATCTCTCTTTGCAGTAGAGTTATGGATCATGTCACATGCTCGACCATTATGAAGTTTCCAGACAAAAACGAATTGCTTAGACCAAACCAAAATGGATTTCAGAATAACTGATAGCTTAAAACACAGTTGGCCCTATTTTCGCATGATGTAATGAAGTTATCGATGACAGATCGCAAGATGATGTAATATTTTTGGATTAACAAAAAGGTTTCTACTCCATAGCCTATAATCGACTTTTAGATTCAAGCGTACGATATATCGGAACAGATTTGTGAATTGATAAGAAATTTTTTAACTGGTCGGTTGCAGTGTGGCGTCGCTGACAGTAGCCTCTACTAATCTAGATGTTTCATGAGGTTTCCCTCTAGGAAGAGTAATTTTTATAAATGATCTTTGGGACACTTAATAGAAGTTTGAGACTGTTCATTGATGATGTCATCTATAGTTACTAACTTTGCCAATGGCTTAAAATTCAATGCGATCTGGACTATAGATGGGCGCCACTTGCCAAAATCTCGGCGGCGGCGCGCCGAACATTTTCTGTCGGCGGCGGCGTGACCATTTTATATACAGGTTTTATTATATATGCATATATCGTTACTTAGTCTCAAAAAGAAAAAATAAGTAACGTTTCACTGGTATATTCAAAATTTCGCAGATTTTTACTCTTTGTACTTATCACGTATAAAGAATTTTATTTAGGCGAACAGAAATTACTTCCGTAATCACAGAAAATACTCTTTCGCTCGGTGTGCTTTTTCTTTTCCTTTTTCTTTTTGCTATTCAAGTAACTTAAGAATTATCAGAATCTGATGTAACGGACGAAGCTAAATATTTCCAACTTTCTTGATCGATCGGATAATCACTATCGGCATATACACGATGTTTCAATATTAGTTTTTGCAGCAACGATGTATCATTGGTGGATTTTGTAGAAGCAATAGGGTCCCTTCATTTGTTTCTGGCGCATTAAGGGCAGTGATTACTTCCTTGACATATGAGACAAGAAAGGAAGTACTGATCTTTTGTATTGATTTCAAATATGTATCTGCTTCTTTGAGACCCACAAGTGATACTGCTACGACCGCTTTGTGGCAGCGAATCATTTGCTAATTTCTGCCATGTTTCGATTAAGCCGAAATATAATCAATAGTTCGTCATCTAAGACAGAATTCAGCATGTCAATTATTTCAGAACGGAACGGAAGAGTCACATATCTTTGAGACGATATGACCTCAAATGCTTAGCGAAACCTTTCCAAAACTTTTATTAGATCCCTTATGTCTAAAAGACTCGACTTACTCTGATTAATTTTCATCTCATCTTGTGAAGTCTTTCTAAACATCTTGTTTATTAGGTCACGGTTGCATACGTGGGTTAAAGTTTCCAGCATCTTTGGAAATCTCTGCCAACGAGTTGGTCTTTCGGTTTTAATAGGAGGAGTGTATATAATATTTTGTGATCTTGATACGAATAGCGAGCTCTCTTCAACCACTTCATTCAATCTCTTTTTTTATGGCTTCACGCCTCTTCGACGTAGTGGTCATTAGAGGCGGGATGGGACTGGGGACAAGTAACGGGAAGGTATTCGGCCATGGCCTTTTTGAAGGAAGCATCCCAGCATTCGCCTGGAGTGATTTGGGGAAACCATGGATAACCCAAATCTGAGAGCCCGGACGGGTATTCGTACCACCGTCCTCCCGAATACGAGGCCAGAGCGTCAATCTTTCTGTATGTACTGGTTCCATCTAATCATTTTCTAAAATAGGATAGGTCTCATCATTATCTAGATATTAAACAACGATATCAAGGGAATCCACAAACTCCCTTTCAATCTTTTCGGCATGTGTTTCTAGCTCTGGCAAGGGATATATATATATATATATCTTGAAAATCATCTTGCATTTTTTGTTTTACGAACGATTTAATTTCTGGAACTCTTTTTATGCCTCCACTGTAACGAGATTACGGATCCCATGACCAAGACGCAGATGCTGCTCCATATTAACGAAACCACTCTTCGAACGTTTTCTCCAGCATCAATGACAGCTAGAATCTTCTTTTCATTCAGTCCCAACTGTTTCTTTATATCTCTTATCATGCCTTCTATTTTATTTCCAGTCTTCATTTACTTTATACGTTGAGTACTCAGTGTTAAATACAAAGCAACATAGGAAATGGGATCCACACATAAATCTGGTCGCAGGCAGAGCTACCTGGTAATTCAAAGCTGTAATTGAGAGGACAAATTTTGAAGAATTGCAATGTTTATACAAAGGAGATAAAGCGTACAAAACTCTCGTGCGCCCACATTTGGACAGCTACTCACGTCATCATTCCTATATTCAAGAACAGTAGAATTTAAAATTAAAAAAAAAGAGTTTCCTGATTTACGAGGTCGATCTCGAGGGGAGAGGGGTGGACCAAATGATTTACGAAAAAACTGCTCTCATAATTAATGGACGCCTTTTTTGTGTCTTTTGGAGCTTTAATAGCTCTGACGATGCTCCAGACTACTACTACGAAAGCCCAAGCTGCACAATCTGGCAAGTATTGAAAACAGGATACCGCCGCTCTTAATACTATTCTTTTTAATGCCAGCACCCAATTTTAAATACCGACACTAGATCGGCTCGCCCTGAGCGCGTTTAGGCGTTCGCACTTGATCGGCAAGCTTCACTGAGTGGCTCATTTCGCCTGAGAGTGCTCAAACGAATACGAGGCCTTAGATTTGCACGGAAGGTCCTATTAACTACAAACGCTGCAGCGGAAGCACAAAACTTTCCATCCTTCGCATTCTTTCAGTTTGAAGCCTTCTGTGCGATTATAGTATCTATAATGTGTACACACCCCGTGTATATGTTGTACTTGTTACCGTATCAGCCGCTTTTGTTGTTTAGTACTTGGCATACGAAACCGGTATTTTGGCATCTGTGCTTCAAATGGCATCTTATTTCTCAGCTGATTATCAACTGACTGCACGTTTGCGCGCCTACGTATAAGCGACATAGCCACCTAACCTTATCAATATGAGGATCGTTGTGTTATACGGGTTTTACGGCGCGCCCTCAAAGGAGTTATTAGCGCCCTAACAATAATCGGCTTGTAAATGAGTTTTAAAAATACAGTGGTACCTCGACATACGAGTTTAATTCGTTCCGTAACCTCGCTCGTATGTCAAATTGCTCGTATCTCAAAGCAATTTTCCCCATTGAAAATAACTGAAATGCAATTAATCCGTTCCAGCTCCCAAAAAAAAACCACCTCAGTTGTTTTACTTAAGTGTTTTTGAATAAGAAAAATGTACATACTTACAACAAGAAACATTTATTTATAAATAACAAATATATATTCTATAAAAACATAATAAAAGAAAAAGTGAAGTGCTTACGGAAACGCTTAATTTTCATCACTGGTCTTCGCTTTCTTCGTCACGCTTTGCTCATTTTCACCTGCGGATCGTTTAAAAAAACTGTCCAAGGAAGTATGTTTCTTCTTCCCTTTCAGGATATTGCGGAAATGAATTAGGCAAGTTTCGTTGAACAACTACGATGCACGACCAGTTGCAACTTTTTCTGAGCGATTTTTATCCACGAACTCTACAACTTTCCCCCACATTTCCAAGATCTCCTTTATATCTCTTGTAGAGATAACCTCCTCCATCTCTGACTTCTCTTCAAAACTAATTTTTCGTTGAACCACCGTATGCTCCTGCGAATGTAGATCGTGTAACTCCTCCGTTGTCATATCCTGAGATTGTTCCTCGACGCGTTCGTTCACATCTCTCTCATCCACCTCTAGACCCATGGATTTTCCCAGAGAAACAATCTCCTCTACCACTGACATTTCGGGTACCAATCCTTCGAAGGCCCTTTCAGCTACAGCCTTACAGCCTCAGCTTCTTCCATGCAGAGGTTAAGGTCCTCGTTGTAATATCCAGCCAGGCCTGTTCAATACATCTTAGGCATATCACGATGTTAAAGTGGTCCTTCCAGAACTCTCGAAGTGTAAGGTTTGTGTTCTCCGTCACCTCAAAGCAGCGCCGAAAAATGTGTTTGGTGTACAACTTCTTAAAATTAGAAATCACCTGCTGATCCATGGGCTGCAGAATAGGAGTGATGTTGGGTGGTAGGTAGAGAACCTTTATAAACTTGAACTCTTCGAGTAAATCATCTTCGGGATTAGGAGGGTGAGCAGGGGCATTGTCGAGGACGAGTAGGGCTTGCATGGGTAAGTTGTTTTCCTGTAGATATTTTTTAACAGAAGGGCAAAACACCATGTTTATCCACTCCACAAAGAATTTCCTGGTGACCCACGCCTTCGGATTTGCCCTCCACATAATTTGCAGTTTTTTAAAAGAAATCTTATGTGACTTAAAGGCTCTGGTATTTTCCGAATGGTATAGTAGCAGAGGCCTGATTTTGCAGTCGTCACTCGCATTGGCGCAAAGTGCTAGAGTTAATCTATCCTTCATGGGTTTTTGACCTGGCATCGTCTTCTCCTCTGCCGTTATGTAAGTCCTATTCGGCATCCTTTTCCAGAAAAGCCCTGTCTCATCACAGTTGAAGACTTGCTGGGGCATGTATCCTTTGGCTTCTATCAGTTCGCAAAAAGTTTTTATGTAAACCTCGGCTGCCTTCACATCCGAACTTGCTGTGCCGGTCCTTTTCCTAAAGTTGTCAAACCAGCCCCGACTGGCTTTAAACGAGTCTTCCGATTCCTCGTTTGTGGAAGTGTGTGGGATCTGCTTCAGAAAATCGCTCGTGCCTTCTCACATATGATGCTTTGTGTTAAGGCTCCTCCTTGAAGCTGCTTCTCTGTCACCCACACCATCAGCAGTTTCTCCATCTTTTCATGGAGAGAGGTCCGGAGCTTAGAAATTATTGTAATGCCCTTAGCTGGCATTATACCCTTTATAAACTCCTTCTGTTTAAGCACAGTACATATCATTGATGTGCTACGCCCGTACATCCTCGCCAAGTAAATTACTCGCACACCTTGCTCATGTTTTTTCTATGACTTCACGCTTTAATTCAATAGACATCTTCAAACCCATGGTTATAAAAATAAATATTATAATGTTTTGTAAATGTACAAAAAGCAAAAAACGCTAACCCAATTTATCAAAAATGCTTCGAAAACGAGCGAAACAACCACACAGACTGAGTATGTCGAGGTACCACTGTATACGAAATTGGCAGTAAATAGGACAACCAGATTTAAAAGCATAAGACTGATAATTAAAGCAATAACACTGTAAATGGGTAAATGACTGTAAATTGGACATCCATCCACTTTCAAACCTATGCCTGTCTACCTAAAATTTTTGGGTAAAGACCGACCAGTACACAAAATTTTAAAACCTTCGTCACGCTGCTGTTTGAAATAAGGGACAGATCGTCGATTAGGCCAACGTCTGCGGTTAAATCGGTTAAAATGTGGTGAACCGTCAAAGGTACGTTACAAGCATCAAATTCAGACGAGTCCTCCCGACGGAGAAGAAAACCGCGCGTCAAAGCCAGAGCTCCCTATGGAGGCGAGTAAGGAGAACCTCATCACTTCTCGCCGCTGGAAGGAGCTTAACAATGCTCGACTTCCAGCAACTGCCTCTGCCATACACCGAAGATAATTATTTTCAACGCCGAGGCGAGGTCTGACTTTGGGACCGCATTCTAACCTTGTAACAAGCTACCTTGGGAACTTCATCTGGTGCCTAGTTCCGATTCCCACATGGCTTGATGGTACCCAGTAAAAAATCAGAGTGCGTCCTATGTCCTGCACCAAACGGCTAATGTCTGAATGGAGCTGCGGGTATCATGGCATATGATGTACTTCGTACCGCGCATTACTTTCGTATGCTGAGGTGGCTTTAATATAGCCTAACATTCCGCAATGTATACGCTGCATCTGCTGTTCAGTTTGTAAGTTGCTAGAGGGAATGTTGCGGAGCAACCTCTCCTCTAGCCTACGTAAATTTGTGTGACTGGTTTTAAACGCCGCTAAAAACTTTGATAAAAACACAGTCAACGGTAAACAGCTTTCTGTACCGTGACAGATCTATAATTGTTAAAAGCCAGGGTGGAGATTTACTGGTGATAAAACTTGGCCAGCTCATAGCCATATTCTTCGAAAATTGTCCTTGTATGGCAGCTGGTAACTATAGAGACTTTCAAAGGGTTACTTCGAAAAGGGGAATGCCAGGGGTTGAGACAATGAATACGAAGTGTCCCACCACGAGGAAATGCCGACGGATGCGGCTGGTGCGATACACACCCGTGGCAAGCCGAACATCTGCATGGGGGACACGGTCCAACATCAGGAGATAGCTGTTTCGTGCCAAACCATGTACAACCCAGCTGTAATCCAACCAAGACCGCACAAGAGGGCACCAAAAAATTGTAGCAGGCAGGAGCGGTCTGCACGCCATGACCTACTATATACACACTTTAAAAATTCAGAACCTTTAGAGCTCAGGCTTTAATATTTCTAGCCAGCTTAAGCTACTGTCAAAAATGAGGCCCAGAAAATGAACCGTTTCATTTAAAACGTAAAACGATATTCCTCAATGTACGACGAGGTTCTGCTAAAAGACTACCACGACAGATAAACGAAAACCAGTGTGTACTGACCATTAATCATACAAACAATTTAGTGTGAGCTGCAATTGCCTCTCAGCATCTCTCAAGCCAGATGACAAACAGAAATTAGCGAAGTCATCAACAAATAAGGAGTATCGAATGGCACTCAGTATCACTGACGAAATGCTTTTGATAGCAACAGGAAATAGGATCATGAGCAAAACAGATTCTTGAGGAAGATTTGATTCTTAGAAACCGACTCGGTGCTGGAAACTGCGCTGTGATTAAAAAAAAAAAAAAAAAAAACCGGAGCAGATTTACCCTAAATCCTCAATCACGTAATTGTTTTAAAATTTCGGCGCAGATAGTATCGTAGGCCTTTTTTTTTTTTATCGAAAAACACATCCACAAGGTGTTTGCTGTGGATGAAAACGTCCTGTATCGCCGCTTCCAGCAGAATCAGGTTGTACAAGGTGGGACAGAAATTCCTGAATCCACAGTGAAAGCGGCTCAGTAGATTTCGGGATTCGAGACAGCAGACCAAGCGGCGGTTTATTATCCGCTCTAGTGTCTTCCCGATGCAGATCGCTAAAGCGATGTTACGATAACTACCTGGTAACATTTTGTGCTTCCCAGGTTTTCTAATGGGGATTAACGTTGGTTCCTTCCACGAGTCTGGGAAGTATCCTCGGGTACAAATATAGTTAAAAATATCTACAAGATTATCTAGCATCTTTGTTAAGATACCTCCGCATCTGGATCAGGTCAGCCCCAGCGCGATGTCTTGGCCCTGTTTAAGGCAGACTTAAGCTACCGAGAAGTAAATGAACTGTTGTACGCCTGTGATTCCAACGAATGGAAGCTTAAAGAGTTCCTATTGGCAATAATTCTTCGTTGCTAGACTTGAACATCCAATCGGACAGACGGAGTGATGGCAGCGAAAGACTCTCCCATCAGCTGCGCAAAGCTTTGTTCATTGTAAACTACGCGCCCTTAATCCTGCTATCCAGACATTAGTGATCAAGTGTACCTTTCAGATATACGGCGGATAGACTCCCATACTTTGTATAAAGTTGCCATAATCATCATTATCATTGGGGACTATCTCCAGTTTCCCGGGTGTGGTTTGCGAGCCTTCCTGTGTTTCTGTCTTCCACTGTCTCCTATCCAAAAAAAAGTTTCTCTGTCCGTAATATATTCCCAGTTCCAGACTCTTCTCTCTCTGTCCTTCAGTTGGTCTGTCCATCTTGGTCTTTCTCTTTGGTTGTGGCACCATACACAGCCATTAACCCGGCTCAAGGGATATAGGGTCACCTTCCTTATCCTCCACTTGAGTAATTCTTGCCTGGCGCATCCACGATGCGGGAGTGGGCTTTCTCCATCTCAATAGTCCGAAATGGTAGAATGGCGAAGTCCAAGTGGGGACCCAGTCTTGCGGGGTATAACACAGCACCCGGGCCCAGGGACACGGGTGAAGACCTTGGCGGCATCTACAGTAGAGAAGAAGTTCTTCGGTATGGGGTAGATGGCGGAGGAGGTAACCCTTCTTCTCAGGAGAAATTGAGAAGGAAAACACTGCCTTGTGGTGAAGAGGGATCTTCAAAGGCCAGGGGAGTAAACCCTGACAGAAACTCCTCTTGTGTGTTAGGCCTAGCAAGCCAACAGAATAGAAAACAAAACTGTTGCTTTCAAAGTTAAAACGAGCCTCGGACACTGTTGTGAAACAGTTAATAGTTCTGCAATGCTCTTGTTACCGAGACTAGATTTGCATGGGTAGACACCGGTCAATCGATTCCTTCTGTGTCAGAAATATAGCGGGATACCGAAATGATTAGAAACAATTAAAATATAATCCTACCCTTTAAACAAGATCAAATAAACCTCAAACATTTACAACGACCACAACAGATGTGACGTTTAACGAGTTTAAAAACGCCTATAGATGCTGCAGCGAGTTTGAATGACAACACTGTTACTGACAAAGATTTACGTGAATCATTGGAGATGCGGCAACGGCTTTGATTAGTCTTAAGGTAACGGTGTGTGAGAGAACATCGCCGTTACAGAGCAAGAGAATGTTAGTGTCTGCACCTCAGCACATACAGTAATTTCGCATACATACTAGTTACAGACCTCGGTTATCATCGAATACATACTGTCGGTGCAGTCATCTTAACAGCCAAACCGTAAGTGACTGACGTAAGAGTAATTTGCTTAAAAGTTGACTATGGAGCACCATTAAGACCCATTCACACTAGCGGTCAGCTCAGCTCAGGTAAAAAATCGCTAAACACGTAATCCAGTGGGAGCATTCACACTACGCGGTCCGCTCAGGTCACGGCAAGGCAGCTCAAACTGAAGATCGCGCCGCCACCGATCAACAACGGTCAAGACCTGAGCTGAGCTGACCGCAAGTGTGAACGAGCAACGGTCAGGTCAGATCAGATCAAATGGGCGGCGAACGTCTGAAAACTATGCTCGTGATCAATAAATAAAGAGTAATAAATAAAAAATAAATGTTTTAACGGTATGTTATTTCTGTTTATTATAAAGTCGGCAAACTTTAATATAAATTCAAATATTATTACACATTTTAGTACTGCCAAGATACAGATCCTGTTTCCGAATTTAAAAAAAATATATTGTGAATATATTTTTTCAATCAAATGCTTCTGTACCAGCGTTAGCACACAAACAAAGAATATTTGTAAAATCGGGTTTCTCTCTCATCCTGAAATTCACTTTCTACATGGCATGAAATTTGATCCTTCCGTAAATAATTGTGCAAAATACATGTTGCTAAAATTATGTTATTAATTAATCCTGGAGTAGAATTAATTTTTATAAATAAATTCGAAATCTTTGAGCCCTAAAATATTAAAAGCATTTCGCACAACTCGCCTCTCACGGCATAACCGGTAGTTAGCATACTTCTTTCTCTTTATCTGTTTTCGCTTGAAACTCTGGATACACTCAGAACAATCGTATTTTTGATCTTGACATATTTTTAGGCTCTTGATCCAAAATCATTGCGATTTAATTGACGTTGGGGTAGAAAACGGCATTGTTCACCATGAGCAACTGAAATGAAATGGCCTCGTCTACGACTTGATCTGGCCTGACCTGAGCTGACCTGACCACTAATGTGAATGCTACCCCTGGATTTTGAGCTGAGCTGACCTGACCGCTAGTGTGAATGGGCCTTTACTCCATGCGAAACAACGTTACAGTTACCACCCCTCACTCAACAATCGTGAATATATACAAGGCGTCAACAAATAAACGTGCCATCATAAAGGCTAGAAATGCAATTCGGCGAAAGTTACTTGCTCAAAACAGGCGATATCGACGTG
This sequence comes from Vandiemenella viatica, assembly GCA_031002005.1. Classification (NCBI taxonomy): domain Eukaryota; kingdom Metazoa; phylum Arthropoda; class Insecta; order Orthoptera; family Morabidae; genus Vandiemenella; species Vandiemenella viatica. The sequence continues at coordinate 5,570 of JARYHS010009705.1, read as the reverse complement.
GAACAATTTTTGAAGGATTAATCGGGACCAGCAACGCATAGCATAGAAAAGTTTTCTTACCTCGGCAACATCAACAACAGTGGTCTTCGAGCCAGATTAAAAAACACTTGCAGTCATTCGGTTGAAATATCAAAGAATATGATTCCTTGTATTAAAGATAATGACTACTCGCCAATAACTGGAAATTTCCTCCTAACTATTGGTAAAGGGTTTAATGGAATAAAAAAATATCAAAAATATACTGCCCAAGACGTGGAATAGTATTCTGAAATATTAAATTACACAAGTTCCCACAGAATTAATTACAACACATACAGCAAAGTAAGCAAAAATGTTTGCAGCATATTAAAATTTAATCGCACAATTTGTCAGCAAAAGTTTCTGGTCTTCTCCCCGAAAAAGGATTGTGAGTACTGGGACGATCTGAATGTAATTGTTGAAAGTTCATTAGCAGGACATGCGGAGGATTCCGAAGAAATTATTTCAGTGACGAACTTTGTGAAAGCGGTATCATATTGTAACATGGATCGATTTTTATCAGATCTTCTAATAGGCGAGAAGGAATTTCCAGAGAGGACGTGTAATAATCAAAGCACTTTATGGTCTAAGGCAAACAGATATTGCGGAAACTATAAAGTAAATACTTCGACACAGTGGTTTCAAGTACATGTTGATACATATTCATAGTCTGGAGGGGCTCTACCATTCAAGAATACTGGCAATGTGGTTGCCGCTAGGGAAACCTAAAAACCTTTAAAACGGAAATGAATTTTACAATTCCTAGTTCAAGACGCTTATAAACAATGGTATTACTTACTATATACGTAAGGCATCAATAGCCAAACGGCTCAACAGGACTATAAAGAATGCAGTGTGAAGAGGATTTAGTAGACGGGTAACTTTTAAACTGGGAAAACCCCATCCAAATCGATTCGGTAAATTTTGCGTGATCAATAGCAAAAGGGACACACAGACACTGCCAGCTTACACATCACATCACCTTCACATATTTGTTCTGACGAACATTATTTTCAACTGTACACATACAACCCAATTTCTTTTAATTTAATTCATGTATGGCTGCGGCAAATGCCTTGTTAACGCAAGAAAGTCTGACAGTTCATTGCTATTACCAGAAAGAAGGGTGGTGTCGGAAGGGTAGTGAAACCAGCTAAATGCGGGTTGTAAGAATTCCTCACGTATGATTGCAATGGAATCATTAAAAACAAGATATTAGCTCCGCCGTCTTCCTCACAACCCCGTTCATCCCGTACCGGCGGCTCAGTCATGTTTCCTGGTCCCATTCTTCACCGTCCGCTGATTTCCTGCCTCTCCGAGCTAAACGCTGTGTACAGGAACGCCGGTGGCAAATTTCATCTTTGTATTTAACGGGAAGAGCAGTGGAGTGGGGACAGGGCAAACTTACCTTCAGCGGCATCTTAACTGAAGAGATTATAGCCGTAGAAATGCCGTGTTATAAAACACGATCCGGCGGTACGCCGGTTAAGATTGAATTACGATTTACTATTGTCCTATAAAACATCCAGCACAGAGTATACTATGATTGTCTGGAGGTGGAAATAACTGCAACATCGTAAAAATGCGGTGCTCCTTAGGTATAGTCTTTATCTCTGATTAACTATGATGGATGGATGTGTTCACTATGATCCCAAGTGAGAATAGTCTCGGGGATGTGGAACAGTACATACACTTGTTAATAATATAAGTAATATTGCCAGCTATTGATAACCAGTTAGCTACTTAACAACCCATTAGTATAATCAGTATCCACTGTAATCTGCAAATACAATCCCATGTTAGTTACTAGGGCGGTCCGATAAGAACTTAGCCTACAAAAGAAAAAACGAAAATTTTGGAAAAGTGGAGACTTATTTCTGAACATAGTCTCCTTTTAGCTCGATACACTTGACCCAGCGTTGCTCCAACTTCTATAACCCGTCTGAAAAATACATTTTCTGGAGATCTGCAAAGTAGGCCTCCGTGGCGGCGATAACCTCCTCATTCGACTCAAATTACTGCCCGGCGAGTGTCTTCTTCAAGTTTGGAAACAAAAAGAAGAGTCGCATTGGGCCAAATCTGGAGAATATGGTGGATGGGGCAGCAGTTCGTAGCCCAATTCGACCAATTTGGCCGTCGCGACGGCGGAGATGTGAGCCGGTGCGTTGTCAGGGTGGAAGAGCACTTTTTTCTTCGCCAAATGGGGCAGTTTTTTCTGCAATTCGGCATCGAATCGGCATAGTAAAGCCCTATGATCGTTTTGCCCTGCTCCAGGTAGTCGGTGTAGATCACACCTTGTGAATCCCAGAAATAGGTGGCCATCACCTTTCCGGCGGATGGGACAGTCTTCGCCTTTTTCGGAGTACGTTCGCCGGGTAAAGTCCACTGTTTTGACTGTTACTTGGTCTCTGGTGTGCACCAGTGGATACATGTTTCGTCGACGGTCACGTAACGACGCCGAAACTCCTTCGGTTTGCGCTTAAACAGCGTCAAACACTGCTGTGAAGTGGTCTCACGGTTGCGTTTGTTGTCCGGAGTGAGCAAACGCGGCACCCATCGCGCCGACAGCTTTCTCATGCCCAAAATTTAATGCAAGATATGACCCACGCGGTCTTTTGAGATGCCTACTGTCCCAACAATCTCGTGCACCTTCAATCGGCGGTCTGCCAATACGAGATCGTGGATTTTTGTCGCATTATCCTCCATGGTAACCGTTTTCGGGGCACCTGGGCGTGGCTCATCGAAAACCGACTCGTTAAACCAATTTTTGACAGTCGCCATCGAAGAAGAGTCACCGTACACAGCATCCAAGCGCTCTTTGATTTCACTGCGCGATTTTCCTTCCAAAAACAAGAATCGAATCACCGACCGATATTGCTCTTTTTTTCCATTTTTCTAAAATCTGCGGACACACCAATTTCACACGCGATCAAAACAAAACTGTGAGTCCGATTTGGCTGAAATTTTAACAATAGCCGTCTAAGATAATGTACTACACGATAATAAATTTCTCTGGCGACAGTGGCGCCTTCGGGAAGAGAGGTTAAGTACATATCGGACCTACCTCGTACTACATATGTGGAACAGGGCATACAGTTATTAACAGTACCAATAATATTACCAGTAACCGATAACCACTCAATTAGTTAAAAACCTATTAGTATAATAAATTTCCACTGTAAATTGTAAATACATATTATCAAACGTTAGTTACTATATGAATGAAATTTGAACACAATGTAATTACTGCATTTGTCAACAGTTTCAATAGAAAGGAAGACCATATATCGTTACAGTAATAGTGGACCACTGTCACCTTATCCTTCCTTACACCAAATATATAGTATTTTCTGATTCATTCTTAGTTACTAAATCCAAGAGGAAAATTCTTTCACAGAGTAAAATAGGTTCTGAAGCAAAACCTTTTCCAGTTTGAATTTAAAGTAGTTAGGTTTTCGTAGATAATATTTTATTTCTTGAGGTAGGACAATGAATAAAGAAGCTCCAGTAAATATCACTTTCTGTACTAGTGACAATGACTTGTAATCCTTATAAAAGTAATATTTATTCCTAGTATTATGGCTATGTATGTCAGCGTTAAGATTGAAGTGTTCAGGATTTTCCATTACAAACGATAGTAGGGAGTACGTATACTGTGCTGGCATTGTAAGTACACCTAGTTTTTAAACAGATTTCTGCACGACGACCGTAGCCTTGCTCCACAAATAACACTTAGTGCACGCTTTTGTGATTTAAATACCATTTGTGCTTGTGAATAGTTTCACCAGAATGAGATGCCATAAGTGAGCAGGGAGTGAAATTATGCAAAAACATACTAACTTTCTTATTTATATATTAACTATTCTAGGTATTACCCCTCAATTAAAATGTTTCAGAATTCAGTTTTTTAAGAAGTTGTTGGATATGTTGCTTCCAGTTCAATTTATTATCTATACCATATATACACCCAGGAATTTTGTGAAACTGCTTTCATTGATTGCTTTTCCTTTTCATATCACATTATAGCTGTCCTCTTATTATTTGTAACAAACTGAAGTAACTGTGCCTCATCTATATCAAGTATTAGTTAGCACTAAATCATCTTTAATTTACTTTTGAGCATCATTTGCTGTATTTTCATTGTTTTGTACTCATGAGTGTTTCAATGATATGCTGGTATCATCTGCAACGAGCACCACATATTCACTATCGCCTAATGTGGGAGATCATTTATACAAATTAAGAATAGCTAAGGGCCAAGAATTGAACCCTGAGGTACACTACATTTAACTATTCCTCATTCTGAGTTTGTAACCTCTCCTGTATCAACATCTTTAAATGATACAAATTACTTTATATTTTACAGGTACGATTTGGAACACAGTACTGGCTTACCACGAACTCCATAGTGTTCTAATTTACTTAGGAGAACCTCATGATCAACACACAGGCCTTAGCAAGATCACAGAATCTACCCAGGGAATATAATTTTTTATGTATTGCTTCCAATACATTGTCTATGAAAACTAGAATTGCTGACTCCGTCGAAACATCTAAAACCAAACTGTGCTTTACTGAGTAGATCATTCTTTTGTAGCTGTGCATACTCTTTTCTGTGCATGATAGAAGTGATATGGGTCTATAGTTCTCAGTCTGAGATATCACCTTTTTTATAAAGCGGTTTTATTACAGAGTGAGCCGGGAGTAACCGGTAACGCCGAGACATCAACCACAACCACAATGACTGATGAATGATATTATTGCAGATAGTATACCAACGTTCTTTTGGTCTTCACTGTTCTAAATCACTTTATAATGATATTAAAACATCGGTAAATTGCAGGGAAAGGGCGCTGTCAAATCATAACATAAAAAAAAAAAACATTTTGATGATAGGAGTAAAGTCAGATGGGCGTGGTCGCCATTTGAATTTGGCGGTCAAAATTATTTGAATACTTCGCGTGACTGTGACGTCATAATCTTGCCATGACCTTTTTACGTGAACTCCCGATCTCGAGAACTCGCGCAGATCGCGGGGGAGCCGCTAACGCTGAAGGAATAAAAAATACAGAGGATAAAAATTAATATGATATGGTTCGCAGATGAATCTGGGCGTGGTCGCCATTTGAATTTGGCGGTCAAAATTATTTGAATACTTCGCGTGACTGACGTCATAATCTTGCCATGACCTTTTTACGTGAACTCCCGATCTCGAGAACTCGCGCAGATCGCGGGGGAGCCGCTAACGCTGAAGGAATAAAAAATACAGAGGATAAAAATTAATATGTTATGGTTCGCAGATGAATCTGCATTTGTGTCAGGGCGTAAATAAGAACGCATAATACTGTCAAATGAAATAATACTGAACATTAGCACAAGTGCACACATAAAACGTTTTATAGCTACCATAGAATATGTAGAGTAGTCGGCTACAAGACAGGGTCAGTGAATTTACTCATCTACGAATATCACGATAAAGAAGTCTAAAGCATATTATTAGGCAAAATTGTCTAAAAAGGCACGAACCTAGACGAGGAAAATGTATAAACACG
>JARYHS010009704.1:0-24752 GCA_031002005.1 Vandiemenella viatica | reverse complement strand
GACTAGAGGACTGGAAAAAGGCCAATGCCCCTGTTCGTGGTCACGGTCAAGGACACAGTGGAGAACCGGGCACTGGCTAATCTTGCTTACATCCTCCACATGAAAATCAGCGTAGAGAAGAAACGAGTCGACAGTGGACCTGCTCAGTGTTCCGCTGCCAGGCGTACAGCCACATCAGGAGACACTGCTGGCTGCCAGTGGCCTGTGTACGGTGTTGCGGATGTCACACATCGAAGGACTGCCTGCTCATCAAAGGCAAGGGACAACCCACGTGTGCCAACTGCCAAGGAGCGTACGTGGCCTCCTATAGAGGTTGCCCAATTGCAAGAAACCGGCAAACCAGACAAGAGATGCTAAGGAAAACCGACGCACCCCAAGACAATCCAAAGAAACCCCACCAGACGCAGATGCAAGTTACCAGAGATCAACTGCACGTCCACAGGGCTCAGCACCAAAACGCAAGCACGAACTAACGACCAAGAGCGAGCTTCAAGGCAGCCGGCAGCAACAGCAACCATCACCACCACCACCACCACCACAGCTGACCAAACCCTTCGTGACATAAACTAGGTGCTGAGCCAGCTAACAGCCGTGGGGCAGGGCCTTGCTACAACCGTGCAGCAGCTGCCAGCCATCATCAAGGCGGCCCTAAACCCCACAGCAGGATCAACAAACCAGGATGACTGCTAGATCGCTTGAGAGCATTCGTACCTGCGTATGGAACGCCAACAGTTTACTCAAACAAAGGATTGATTTCCAGGTCTTCTTACGCACTGAGAGAATAGACATATGTCACGTGTGTGAGACGCATCAGAAGCCAAGAGTCAGAGTAAACGCGCCGAACTACCTGACAGACCGACAGCAGGTGGAGGGGTCGCAATATACATACAGATAAAGTATACAACACCACCCGACGACTCTGAATAACCTGGTGAGCATGGAGGCCACAGCAGTAGTCATCAACACGGCCACGGGACCAACTAAGGTGATATCGGTGTACCACCCACCAGGAACACTGCTTGCGGCCGCAGATGTGACAGCACTGACTAGAATCCCTCGAGTCTTTTTTTTTTTAATTCGCTTCCTTTTGATATGTTGTGAAGTCCCACTATATACTGAATAGCATAACTTCCTTTTTTAGGTGGGTGGGTTTTGTGGTGTTCAATTTCGTTGTTTCACTTAAGGGGAAAACTGGGCTTTCAACTTCGTTGAAGTTCTAATTTGGAACCCCTTCTGTTCCTTAAATATATGGTTCCCTCCATTATTATACTAAGTGGTACCCTGTATTTATGCCATCGTTTAGGTGCGTGAGTTCCTTCAGTTTTGCATGGATCGTTTAAGTTTCTAATTGTTCCGATTCTCTTAATTAGTTGTTCTGTTTTGTTAACTATTGAATTTTTTATATGCAAAATGGATGTGGCTTCATGTAATTCTGTGATTCTGGTGCTGTAGGGAGCGTTAAGTATGGCTCGTAGAAATTTGTTTTCCAGTCGTTGTATATGTAAAACATTGGTGTTAGATACCATGCCCCAGACTTCGTATCCATATGGAGCAGTAGTGACAATGGATTTTTAAATTCTGAGTTTGGTTGCTTGCGTCATTTCGGTGCTTTACATGATTGGGTACAGGTTGAGGAAGATTGTGAGTTCTTTTCTCTTTTGTTATAACAAGTGTTGTTGAAATGAAAGCCTATTGTCAAGTACAGGGTTATTACAAATGATTGAGGCGATTTCAGAGCTCTACAATAACTCTAACACACACATACAACAACTCAAAAAGTTTTTTTAGGCATTTACAAATGTTCGATATGTGCCCCTTGAGTGATTCGGCAGACATCAACCCGATAATCAAGTTCCTCCCACACTCGGCGCAGCATGTCCCTATCAATGAGTTCGAAAGCATCGTTGATGCGAGCTCGCAGTTCTGGCACGTTTCTTGGCAGAGGAGGTTTAAACACTGAATCTTTCACATAACCCCACAGAAAGAAATCGCATGGGGTTAAGTCGGGAGAGCGTGGAGGCCATGACATGAATTGCTTATCATGATCTCCACCACAACCGATCCATCGGTTTTTCAATCTCCTGTTTAAGAACTGCCGAACATCATGATGGAAGTGCGCTGGAGCACCATCCTGTTGAAAGATGAAGTCGGCGCTGTCAGTCTCCAGTTGTGGCATGAGCCAATTTTCCAGCATGTCCAGATACACGTGTCCTGTAACGTTTTTTTCGCAGAAGAAAAAGGGGCCGTAAACTTTAAACCGTGAGATTGCACAAAACACGTTAACTTTTGGTGAATTGCGAATTTTCTGCACGAATGCGTGAGGATTCTCTACCGCCCAGATTCGCACATTGTGTCTGTTCACTTCACCATTAAGAAAAAATGTTTCTTCAACACTGAAACAAGTTTCACACAGAACGCATCCTCTTCCATGACCTGTTGTAACCGCGCCGAAAATTCAAAGCGTCTGACTTTGTCATCGGGTGTCAGGGCTTGTAGCAATTGTAAACGGTAAGGCTTCTGCTTTAGCCTTTTCCGTAAGATTTTCCAAACCGTCGGCTGTGGTACGTTTAGCTCATTGCTTGCTTCCTTCGTCCCCTTACAGAGGCATCCAGAAGCTTTAAACTGCGCATACCATCGCCGAATGGAGTTAGCAGTTGGTGGATCTTTGTTGAACTTCGTCCTGAAGTGTCGTTGCACTGTTATGACCGACTGATGTGAGTGCATTTCAAGCACGATATACGCTTTCTCGGCTCCTGTCGCCATTTTGTCTCACTGCGCTCTGAAGCGCTCTGGCGGCAGAAATCTGAAGTGCGGTTTCAGCCAAACAAAACTTTATGAGTTTTTATACGTATCTGTAGTGTGTCGTGACCATATGTGAATGAATGGAGCTACAGTGAATTTATGAAATCGCTTCAATCATTTGTAATAGCCCTGTATTAACCCAAGATTTTATATGTAGCGTTCCAGTTGATGGGTTTATCCATGAAGATAAGATTTTGTTGTAATATCGGCCTCTTTTATGTAAAGTATATTGCTTTGCACTTCTCAGGTTTTATTTTTATGTTATTGCGTCTACTCCATGTGGCGATGTCGTCTAATGAGTTCTGTAGCCTTCTTATATTTAGGTCGTGCTTATTGCCAGTGGTGTACAGCATGGTGTCGTCGGCATACTGACCGAGTTGAACATGTTCACCAGATGGCATGTCGTTAACGTATATATTAAATAAAGTTGGTTACAAAACAGCTCCTTGAGGGACTCCTGTTTCTATGTTATATATTGCAGAACGTTGTCCGTCTACAGAGACATAAAATCTACGCCCTGAGATAACATTGTATCCTAATCCGATTAGTTCTTCCTTGACTTCTTCTGCCTTAACTGTAGATGGTAAGCCTTTTATCACAACCTTTAGTAGTTTGTTTACAGGCATCTGGTACGTGAGGTATTCTATTTTGTTTATTTAAAAAATTTCACAAGGATATGGTAACATAGGTTTTCCACGTGATATTTCAGCGTTTCTCCTCGGTAGATGACTTTCAAATTTTCTTTGAGATGCTGTTTAATTGTGTCATTCATTGCTGGAAAGTTTTCCATGTGCATGATCACAACTGGTGGTAGAACGTTTTCAGCAGGCTTAGCTGTTTCTGTTGGTTGAGAAGGTACGTCGTCCATTTGAACATCAGCCTGGCTTTCACATGGTTCCATACACAGTGGTTCAAATCTGTTGTTTAGCTACAACGGTTTTTGTAGGTTTCAGTCTTTTCTAGTCTTCTTTTCTTGGTGCTGTCTTTTCTATTACTTTTATCTGTCAGGAACAGCGACTCCTCTACTTCTCCATAGTCTAGCTGCCAACGGTTGTCATCCATTTCGCGGTCTGAGCAGGAATCTTCCGAATCCGTTCCGCTACGTGTTTTTCCATTCTCGCCCTCGACGTGTTCGTGACGAAGAACGTCCCAGTCATGCCCTCGCTGCAGTCAGTGGCCCAACTGTCCTCCGACCACAATCCAGTCATCGCCGACTGGAAAGTGGAAGGGGAGCTGAAGGATGACAACATCGGTAGGGACTACCGAAATCCCGACAGGGACAAGTTCCGGGAAATGCCACAAAAGAACAATGAACGACCAGGTCCCATTAGGGGTGCAAGACATCGATGTGGCAACCAACGACTGGACCACAGCTACCTTCTCGGCAGCGGACGAAGCGGCTCCCATGAGGAAGAAAAGGGACAACGGTGGACTAATCTCCCTTGAACTCTGTGAGATCACCAGGGAAAATAACAGAGTCCGCAAGAGCTGGCAAAGCACTCACGACAAGACCTAAAAAACTCTTCTAAACACCCTCGAGCGCCGGATTAAGGCTAAGCTAGAAGCTTAGCGCCCAGAAGAGTGGGACGGCAGAGTGGGCCACCTCATGATAGAAGACGGCACCGCCTGGGAACAGACCCGGAGATTCACCCGAGAGAGGAAGCGCATGAAAACACAACACGGACCTCAGGGCCTCGTATACACAGCGGAGGAGAAGGGGAACACGCTCGCAGACGTGTACGAGGACAACTTCCGCCTCGTCGCAGAGCCGTACGACGACGAGCACATACAATCGGTCAGACGGCAGCTGCGCATATACCTTGAGGAGGAAGAATCTGACGACGGTCACGAGGTGGAGGAACTTGACGAACGCGAGATCGCCATCCTCCTCAAAAAGACGCTTTGGAAGAAAGCACCATGCCACGATGGGATCAACAACATGTGCCACAAGCAACTCCCACCCGCGGCGGTCAAGATATTGGCGCAAATCTTTAATGCGGTATTACAGAGACGAAGATACCCCGCAGCGTGGAAGGAAGCGGTAGTTGTCACAACTCCCAAACCTGGGAAAGAGCCCACATTCCCACAAATCTACCGCCCAATTTCACTGCTGCCGGCGGTATCTAAACTTTTCGAGAATGTCCTTCTCAGCCGCCTTTTTTTCATTATTTTTTTTTTTTTCTTTTTTCATCGTTGCCTTTTGGTATATTTTGAAGTCCCGCTATATAATAAATAGCATAACTTCCTTTTTAAGTTGGGTGGGTTTTGGGGAGCTAATTTTATTATATCACTTAAGGGGAAAACCAGGCTTTTAACTTCATTGATTTCTTATTTGGAACCCCTTCTGTTTAATTATTTGGTTACGTAGCCTCCATTATTATGATAAGTGGTACCCTGTATTTATGCAATCGTTTAGGTGAGTAAGTTCCTACAGTTTTGCATTGATCATGTAAATTTCTGATTGTTCCGATTCTCTTAATTAAGTTTCTGTTTTGTTGGCTATTAAATTTTTTATGGGCAAAATGGATGTGGCTACGTGTAGTTCTGTGATTCTGGTGTTGCTGGGAGCGATAAGTATGGATCGTAGACATTAGTTTTGTATTCGTTGTATATGTAAAACATTGGTGTTAGACGCCATGCCCCAGACTTCGCATTTATGTAGTAGCGCTGGAATGACGATGGACTTGTAAATTCTGAGTTTGGTTGCTTGCGTCATTTCGGTGCTTTTCATGATTGAGTACAGGTTTAAAACGATTAACAGTCCTTTCCTCTTCTGTTCTATAATGTGTTCTCGGAATGAGAGCTAATTGTCAAGTGTTATCCCTAGATACTCGTATGTAGCGTTCCATTTGATGGCTGTATCCATGAAAGTAAGGTTTTCATCTACATCTACATACATACTCTACAATTCATAAAATTGTGGGTGGCAGAAGGTGCTGAGCACCAAACCTAATCTCTTTGCTGTGCATTCCAATCCGTATAGGTACGAGGGAAAAAAGAATTCATATAAGAATCAGTGCAGCACCTTATTTCTCTAATTTTATCTTTCCTCTCATTCCGACTCAAATAGGTTGGTGGACGAAGTATTTCACTACAGTGAAAGAGGGGGTACACATGTTTACTAATAAGTTTACCGGTATACCAAACGTGCGTCCTCTATCTACCAGAGACTCCCAGCCAAGTCTACTAATCAGTTCTGTGACGCTTTCATTAGGACTGTAGCAAGCGGTCATGAATCCAGCGGCTCTACTCTGTACTTTCTCTATACTGTAGATCAACCCCTTACAAAACGGATCCCAGTTGGCACAACAGTAGTCCAAATATGGACGCACAAGAGACTTGTACGCTATCTCCTTTGTTTGTTCATTACAATTTTTCAAGATTCGACCAAGGAATAACAGCCTAGAATTAGTTCTCCCTACTAACGAATTTATGTATAAGTCCCATTTCATATTCCTTTGTACTGTAACTCCCAAATATATCATAGAATCGACCATATCAATAATTAAACTGTTTACTTCGTATTTCTGAACAATTGGATTCTTTTTGTTAGTTATGCTCATTGTCTTGCACTTTTTGCAATTTAGTGTAAGGTGCCACTCAGCGCACCATGCCAAAATAATATCCAGATCATGCTGAATTTCTAAGCAATCGACCTACCTCCTAACTTCTCTATAAATAAGCGCATCATCAACAAACAATCTAAAAAGGCTTTTCACTTTGTCTCCGAGATCGTTTATAAAAATTAAGAAAAGAGGTGGTCCTATTACACTTCCTTGAGATACACCCGATGTAACATCTAGATTAGAAGAACTTTCCCCTGAGACCGACTAGTTAGAAAATCCTTGATCCATTCACAAAGCTGATCCGATATACCGTACGCTCGAAGCTTGTGTGGCATAGAGTCAAAGGTGCTCTGAAAATCTAAAAAAATTGCATCTACTTGTGAACTGCATCAATAACTTTCATTAGTCGTGTGTAAATAGGGCCAGCTGTGTTTCTCATGATCTTTTCTTCTGAAATCCGTGTTGATTTGTTGTAAGCAAATTATTTTCATCTAGAAAATTCATAATGTGCGAGCATATAATATACTCCATAACTTTACTACAAACAGATATTATAGATATGGGACGGTAGTTTCCAGGATCACTTCGATCACCTTTCTTGAAAATCGGAGTAACTTGCGCGATTTGCCATTCTGAATGTTCTTTTCGCTCTTCTAAGGTTTTGCTAGATATATCAGACAGAAATGGCACGATTTCCGCCTCATACTCTGATAATACTCTTACTGGAATTCCATCTGGGCCCAGTGCTTTCCCCCACTTCAGGAGCTCTAATTGCTTTATGATACCTGCAGTATTTATGCTTAATGATTCCATGACCAACTCGACACGGCGTGGGAAAACGGGAATGCTATCTTTATTTTCATCAGTACATGAATTTTTGAATACAGTATTTAGTACGTTACCTTTATCACAGCTTTCATTAACCTCAGCACCTTCACGAATTAGTGCTGGAATATTGCTATTGGTACAACTGACTTTTCGTACATACGACCAAAATTTCTTTGGATTTTCTGTGAGACTCTTAGAGAGAGAGAGTTGGAACAAAAATCGTTGAAGGCTTCACGCATCACATTCCTAACACGTCCTCTTAACTCAGCTAATGTTTCTAAATCACTGCGACACCCCTTCCTTCTTGAGCGTGCGTGTATCCTTATTTGTTTTTGAGTAATCTTTTGACTTCGCATGTGTACCACGGTGGGTCATTCTCCCCCTTTATTGTCCGCTTCCGTATATGTGTTTCCATACCTTCCCTCACCATACATATAAATCTATGCCACATCTCTTCAACGGTGTCGTTTGTTAACTTGAAGTTATGGTAACTATTCCTCAGGTGTGTTCTAAAACACTCCTTTGAGGCCTTACTGAATCTGTATACAATCCGTCCTTTTCCCCTTTTTCGCTTGTTTATTAAATCATAATCGCAATTACCGCTTTGTGATCGCTTATTCCTGTGGTCTTTGAAAAGTCGGTGAATAATTCTGGCCTGTTGGTAACCAGTAAATCTAAAAAAATATCGCTACCGTTAAGACACAGCGTAGGTTCTTTAACTAGCTGCTCGAGATGATTGATTATCTGAGAACAAATCGAGAATTTCTTCAGAAGCTGCCTTATCCCTGCTACCAATAATGTGAATGTAATTACGCCAGTTGATATAAGGCAGATTGAAGTCGCCTCCCAGAACCATAGAATGATCCTGAGAACGGCTAGCTATACTATTTACATTATTTCTTAACTGCTCGGCTATAGCTGTCTCAGAATCGGCTAGACGGTAGAAGGCGCCTATGACGAGTTTTTACCCTGCAACATTGAGTTTAATCCATATGATTTCAATGATCGTATCGACGTCTATTCCATTACATGGGAGGAACTTACTCACAGCTATAAATACCCCACCTCCATGAGAATGTAATCTGTCTTTACGAAAAACGTTCATGCTATCTTTGAAAGTTTCGGCGGAACTTATTTCCGGTTTTAGCCAACTTTCTGAACGATAACGCTATCCACTTCTGTGCTACAAATAACGCTTTCAAGTTCCGGTTGTTTGTTACTTAAGTTTTTACAGTTAATTTGAGAATTTATAACTGTCGAGATTGTTTTACGTTCCTCCAACATTCCGTTGTTGCATCTGATTGGGTTGCCCGTAACTGCATGTCGTGTTTCGGGTCTTCCACCCTCAGCCTAAAAAACCACCCAGTGCATTCCACACGGCCCAGCCCCACATGTAGCCACTTCACGTGTGTAGTGCACACCTGACCTGTTCAGGGAAACCCTACATGATTCATACCTATGGCGAAGACCGAGAAATCTGCAGCCAATATCATCACAGTAACGTTGTAGTCTGTGATTTAGCCCCTCAATACGGCTCTGAACCAGAGGTCAACAAACAACTCTGTCTACGATGCTACAAATATTTAGCTCTGCCGATATTTTGCGGCCACTAGACACAGAGTTCACCCCTTCAGCCAGCCGCCGGAAGGAATAGACTATAACAACCGATCCTAGGCGACAAGCATTGTTGGTGCAACATGAGCCACAATCTGTAGTTGGCTACACCCCGTCCGTTCAATGGCATCCGGGATGGCCTCTTCTACATCTCGGATCAGGCCACCCGGAATACACACCTAATGGACGTTGGATTTCTTACCCGAGTAATCCACCATTTCCCTAAGGAGCTCTATAATCCGCCAAATATTAGAGCTCCCAACTACCAGAATCCTCTTCGGTGTTTCTTCAGACCTAGCGGGCTGGGGGGCCATCAACTCGCAGGATGACAATTGTGGGACTGAGTCAGTCTCCAACAATACATCATACCAGTTGGACAGTCGAACAAGTTCAGCATCTTTTCCTTTAAGCCTGTTCGACTGCCCCCGTGTGCCGCTTCGAAGTCTATAAGCCATACGCCAGTCTCCGACAGGAGACCGAGGCACGGCATCCAGCTTTTCAGCCTGGGTTGCAGGTACGACGCTCGACATAGGAGAATCTGTGAGGGACATGTCTACATCACGTTCCCCAATATCAATTCTGCTGCAACCTTTTACGGCAGCTTCCAGCTGTGCAACTTTCGCCAACATAGCTGCAAGCTGTGCGCGCAGATCAGCCACCTCAGCTCACGTCTGCACACAACAATCACAGTCGATAGACATACTGAGAAACGGAAAAGGAAACAATAAAGAAACTTCAATTAATCTGTACTTCGGACAAACTGCAAAAACTCAGTGAGAACACTAATCAAATCTATACCCCACTAAAGATAAAATATAAAACGAAAATACGCCACTGACTAACCAACTGTTCAACTGCTACTAACAAGTACTTCATACAAAAAGTAAACACTCAGAGATTACACTAACCAAATCCACTCACCTCTAAAGATAAAATATGAAACTAAATCACGCTAGTTTACCAAGTCGTACTTATCGTAGTATTGACCTCTTCTTGGTAAAATATATTGCTCTGCATTTGTTAGCGTTAATTTTTATTTTATTGCGTCTACTGTGGCAATGGCGCTTAATCCCCTATGTAGCCTTCTTATATTTAGATCGTGCTTATTGCCAGTGGTGTACACCGTGCTGTCCTCGGCACACTAACCGAGTTGAACATATTCACCAGGAGGCATGTGGTTGATGTATATATTAAATAAAATAGGTCCAAAACAGCCCCTTGGGCGCCTCTGTTTCTATGTTGTATAATGCAGAACGTTGTCCGTCATCAGAGACATAAAATCTGTGCCCTATTAAGTAGTTACCAATCAGCTTTACCAAGCTATGCTCTAACGTTGTTTAAGTTCATAGTTTGACGATTAGATTTGGAATCCATACTTTATCGAACGCTTTTTTCTACGTCAAGAAGGACAACAGCCGTTGATTTTCTCATGTTGAATCTGTGAGTGGTATTTGCTACGGTCCTTAGCAGCTGACATGTTGTAGACGCTTTGGGTTGGAATCCATATTGTTCTCGTCGGATAATTTTGTACCTTTCTAGGGTTTTGTTCGTTCTCGTGAGTATGAGTTTTTCAAATATTTTCGTTACGGAAGATAGGAGACTGATGGGTCTGAAGCTACGTGGTAGTGTTGGATTACCCCTTTTTTGGAATTGCGTTCACTTTGGCCAGTTTCCACCGTTCAGGAAAGTAACAGGCATGCATTAAAAATCCTGGTCAGGAGTATAATTGCTTTTGTGGGGAAATTTTTGAGATGTAGGTTGTTGATGTTGTGCGGCCCTGGTGATTTGTAGGCGTTCAGTTTTTGTATTGCTTTCTTTACTTCTCGAGGTGTGATCAGATCTGGAAATTCTTCTTCTGGTGTTTCCATTATTTGTGTGGCCGCCTCTTCTATTATCGCAGTATCTTCAAATTTCTTGGGTGGTGTGTTCCGTAGCTGGCAGTGAGTAGTGGGTGGCAAAGTTTTCTGTAATTACTTCGGTTCTGGCCAGAGGGGAGAAGCATGGTCCAACTGGTCCAGTTACAGAATGTTTTGGTTGTCTGGGTTGTCTAATAGCTCAGATTATTTCCAGGCGTCTCTATTATTTAACGTAAGGGTTGCCACGCGATCCTCCCATTGTTCAGTTTTCCTCTCTTTTAGTCTATTGGTCAGCTGTCGTGAGAGTCGATGATATTTCCTCCGGTCCCTAGGATCCCTGTGGCGTTGCCACTGTTTTCTGTGATGATTCTTTTAGTTGCCGAATATCTTTGAGGTTAGGTGACAGTCCGTCATAATTTGAGTTATAGGTGTAAGTTTGTATTGACGATTTCTTCGCGGATTGCGGGATTAATTCCTCGAGATGTTTCACTACCATATCAACACGTTCCGGAGACGCGACGTTATGGGCTGTTCTGATATCGTTGTGGATTAATCTTGTATAGTGAAGCCAACTGATGTTTTGTTCCTGCTCAGATTTTTCACCAACGCGCAGCCAGTTTCCGAGCTTCAGCACAACGGGATTATGGTCTGAGGGTAAGGCGATGGCTGATGTTTTTGTAATTGTTATATCCAGAATGTATGGTTGGTATCTTGGATTGGTAGGAATATGCGTGGGTTGCGACGGCGCCAAGATAGATATATTGTGTAGGTCAGCTAATTCGAGTAGTTGTTCTCCACGCCTGTTACATCTTATAGAGTTCCAAGCATGATGTTTAGCATTTAGATCTCCTCCTATGAGGATTCTGGAGGCTGTAGAAAGCAGTGTATCAAGATCTTGATCTATCAGCATTTTGTTTGAAGCAAGATAAGTTGTTGATTTTTCCCCCTTTTGCAAATATGGATACTCCAGTTGCCTCTATTTCAATTAGTGGAAGGTTTTGGATTGGTTGATGCGTCATGTTATTTATAATAAAGATGGCTGTTCCTCAACCTCCAGGACCCACTCTGTAGTTGTGCATTCCAGGCATTTTTATCCTGTCACTCTGTTATTGATGCGTATCCGTAATCAGAAAAATGGTTATATTTTGTTGCTTTTGGAAGTCGATTAACTCATTTATTTTACTTTTTAGCCCGTTTCCGTTCTACATGACTATTTGTGTCTGATGTTCTATATTGCTGAGTCGATCCATTTTTATTCCAAAAAGGACAGAACGCATTAAGCAAGTATAAGTAGTTTTTCTGCAATCCGTTTGAACTTGTACATGACCTTATGAAAGCAGTCTGTTAGTCGCTCTCTGTTGTCCGGGTTGTTTCTGTCTGTTTGAGTTTTCGTTGTGTATTTGATGCATGTTGCGTCCAGCAGCTGCATCATCGTATAATTTCCGGTCGAAGCGTCATTGCGAGTCCTGTGGTCTTTTTGTTTCTTGGTTCCGGTATCTGTTACCCACCAGTGGTTGCGCATGCCACTGGTTACTTGTAGTAGGTGGAGGCTGCTGCCTGTTGTATTTTCGTTGTTCATTGTTTCTTGGGCTTTTTGGTTTCCGAGGTCGTTGGGCATTTTGGTAGATGATGTACCCTTTCCATGATGCAGCACGGTTACCACCGCAGTTTGCGCAGGTAGCCCTTTGGTTATCTGGAAGCGTGCACTGGTTTGTGGGGTGTAGTTTGGCGCATTTCGCAAACGATATGCCAATTGCCCGTATAGTGCAGTGTGTCCGATACGCTGGCACCTTTGGCACTGTGGAGGTCCCAGTCTGTTGCGATATCGTTCTACTTGTATCCTGGTATAAGTGATTTTTGTTCATAAATCTTTTTTATACGAAATTACAGGTTTCACCGATACAAGGAAGGTTTGCAATGGGATTAGATCACAACTGCTAGTATCTCTTTTCCTGAACTGATGCACTGAGATAACACTCTATCCCAGTACGATTAGTTCTTCCTTGACATCTTGTGCCTTAACTGTGGATGGTAAGCCTCTTATCACATCCGTTAGTAGTTTGTTTTCGGGCATCTGGTACGTGAAGTACTCTATTTTGAATTCTTTAAAAAAATTAACAAGATTATGGTAATCATGTAGGTTTTCCACGTGATTTTTCAGTGCTTCTCCTCGGTAGATTGCTTTAAAGTTTCCTCTTAGATGCTGTTTGATTGTGAGAAAGTTTTTTGTATGCATGATCACAACTGGTGGTAGAATATTTTAAGAAGGCTTAGCTATTTCTGTTGTTTAAGAGGGTACGTCGTCCATTTGAACATCGGCCTGGCTTTCATATGGTTCCGTACGCAGTGGCTCAAATCTGTAGCTTAGCTGCAACGGTTTTTGTCGGTTTTCAGTCTTTTCTTGTCTTCTTTTTTGGTGCAGTCTTTTTTTTAATTAATTTTAACTGTCAGGAACGGCTACTCTTTTCTCCGTAGTCTAGCTGCCAATTGTTATCTTCCTTTTCGCAGTCTGAGTAGGAAACTTCCGGGTCGGTTTTACTACGTGTTTTTCCACTTTGCGTCGTTTAACTTGTGCCGGGTCGTTGCCGTTGAATTCTTGAGCGAGGCTTACCAGTGGAACCCTTGTTGTCTCCGTTAGGTACTCCCGGGTTCCAGAGTAATACCAGGTCGTCAACAAGTCACTAATCACTAGTCCTAAACAATAAACCAAACAACGCCCAGTATAACGATGCTTCGTCGTCACCAGAATATCTTCCTTGTATAGCACGATAACACTCGATAACACTCCGATCACTTCCTTCTGTCCCTTAGCCGCCTGTTGACACATGTCTGTCACCTGCAAGTCCTCCCCGATGGCCAGTTTGGGTTCCGCGCCGGTCACTCCATAACCCACCAGCTAGTGCGGGTGGTGGAGGAAGTGACCGACGCATTCAACCGTCGGAGATTCTACGGCATGGTACTGCTCGACGTAGCAAAAGCCTTCAATACAGTATGGCATAGGGGCTTACTGCTAATAATGGCTACAGTGGGCATACCGAAGGCCTACGTCATATTCATTCGCCGATACGTCAGAAACAGGCGATTCAGTGTGAGAGTGGAGAGATCGTGGTTCACCCTTCAACGTGTCCACGCTGGAGTACCGCAGGGCTCGGTCTTGGGTCCGCTGCTATACTGCATTTTTATGGCGGACATCCCTAGACCGACCTCAGTTTTCACGGCGTTGTATGTGGACGACACCAACTACTTCACCTCATTCTGGAACCAACTGATAGTCGCCAGACGCCGCCAGGAAGCTCTGCAACAACTCGAAGAATGGGCCACGAAGTGGAGAGTTCGCATCAACGCAGAGAAGTCGCAGTGGAACCGCCAGACCTCTCCAGCTCCACCTGTTCGGCGGCAGAATCCAACAACAGACGGTTTTCGCTACCTGGGGGTCCACCTCGACGAACGGCTGACGTGGAGGCAGCCGCTAAAAGACATCAAAACCATGGTGGAGAGAAGGCTAAACGTGCTCTATCGCATCATGAATGTCAACTCCACGCTGCCTCCCCGTTGCGGAGTCCAGGTCAACCAGGCACTGTTAAGACCGATCATCGAATACGCGAGCCAGGCGTGTGGTTACGCCGCTTCCACCCACCTAAAGAAGCTGCAGGTACTGCAAAACAGGGTGCTGAAAAGAGCCCTCCATCTGCCCTATCACTTCCCGACGGCGGATCTACATGCGCTGGCCAACACACCCCTACATCGAGACAGACTCAGGACAGCAGCCCACCGGTTCTACCAGTAGGCAGTCATATCACAAAATGAGCTGATCAACAAGATCGGCGACTACGACGCAGACGACTACAGACACCCGAGGCCGAAAGCAATGCTTATATAAGATAAAATAATAATAATAATAATGATGATGAAAACAATAAACCAACACACTGCAAAAGCTCTGCTTAGCAGCAGGTAATGACAAACTATCAACAGAAATGTCAACCTGACCAAAATAAAATGTAGGGGCAGATTTCACCAATAAGGGTGACAGGTACACCTTCCCCAATACAGCCAACGCCGTACGGCGTTGGCAAAAACTGCGCTTCTCTTCTCGCGAGGCATTCACAGTCTTGTAAATTTATATAACAGCTAACCTGATGAAGGCAACGAATAATTAAAAAAAAAAAAAAAATCCCAGTGGGGGCAAGAATTTTTAAGATTTGTGTTTGATCATATGAACTACGCAGGGGCTTTCTGTGTTCGGAATCTACATTAAATTGTAGGTCCCAGAGGAAAGGAACTGGCCGTCCTACGTCTGATACAAAGGCTTGGTATGCCTCCTCAGGGAGGATCCAACCAACCACCAGGTTAGGTTTTGCCGGCCTCGGTAGCGAAGGGGCTAGAGTGCCGAAGGTCGCCGGCACCGGTTTGAGTCCGGCCGAGCGCATTGGTGTTTAAGTTTTGTGTCTGTGAATGTCCTGTCCGTCCTGTGGTGTATCTAATTAACTGGTAAAAATTCATAACAGATAAACTGAAAGCACTAAGTGACAAATACTATCGAGCTGGCTGTATGGCCTAAGATGCCGAAAGACAATAAAAAAAGTTAGGTTTTTATACTGTCTATATATGAGCGGTCTGACAGCTCAAATGTAATTAGTGGGAGAAAAAGTTGTTTCTGCACTAGCTCTCAAAAAATTCTGGCTACGATCCCGTGTTCAAATCCCGGTGGGGGCAAGAATTTAAGATTTGTATTTGATCATATGAACTACACTGGGGCGTTCGTGTAGGTTCCAGAGGAAAGAAACTGGCCGTTATACCTCTGATACAATGGCTTAGTATGCCTCCTTCTGGAGGATCTAACCAACCTTCAGGTTAGGTTTTTAATCAGTCCAATGTAATACTATTATATGAGCAACTCGTAAATAGATAAAATTAATTTCTCACAAACTTCTCTAAGGATTTTGATGAAATCTTGCATACTGAACATAAATCGACAGATGCCGAACATCGGTCACCCTGATATTGGTTATTAAAGAGAGGATACCACCGCTGTTCTTTTTCTTTTTAATACCTCCGCCCTTCTTCCTATTCTTTTTTTTCATACCCCCACCCTATTTTAGCATACCACGCATAGCAATGTTAACTACAAATGCCACAGCGCGTTCACCAATATTTGCATCCTTCGCTTCATTATGCTTGATGCCTTCTCCACGAGCATATAAACACGCAACATCATGTTCTCTACATGTACTGATCCCTGTTAGGCCCAGGTTCAAAAGTTTTACGGTTTTAGTACCCGGTTCACAAAACCGGCATGTTGGCATTCTTTTATTTATTTATTTATTTATATATATACATTTTTTTTTTTTTTTTTTTTTTTTTTTTTTTTTTTTTTTTTTTGCTGTCGTCAGTCTTTCGACTGGTTTCATGCAGTCCTCTATCCTGTGCTAACCTCTTCATTTCTACATACCCCTTACAGCTTACGTCCTCAATTATCTGTTTCATATATTCTAATCTCTGTCTTCCTCTATAGTTCTTCCATCCACCAGCAAATTAACCAATCCAGCATGCCTAAAAATATGACCTACCAGCCTGTCTCTTCTTTCTGTAAGCTTCTTCCACAAACTTCTTTCCTCACCCATCATTTCCAAAACTCGTTCATTTCTTATTTGTCTGTTCACTTAATTTTCAGCATTCTTCTCTAGCACCACATTTCAAATGCTTCAATTTTCTTTATTTACGGTATTCCTAAAGTCCACGTTTCGCTACCATAAAGTGCTGTGTTCCACACAAGAGTTTAAAAAGTTCTTTCTAATTCCTAGATCAATATTTGAAACTAAAAGGTTTCTCTTTTTCATGAAGGCTCTTTTTGCTAGTGCTATTCTGCTTTTAACATCATTCCTGCTTCGGCCATCGGTTGTAATTTTACTTCCCAAGTAACAGAATTCGCTTACTTCTCCTATTGCATCCGATCCTATTTTGATATTTAATCTACTAGTATTGCTATCATTTCAGCTACATTTCATCACTTTTGTCTTGCTTTGATCTACATTCAATCCACAATCTTCCTTCAGTATTTTGTTCATGCCATTCAGTAACTTCTCAATATCCTCAGCCCTCTCTGCTAAAAAGACAATGTCATCAGCAAATCGTAGCATACTGATTTTTTCTCCCTGAAAACTTATGCCACATGGAAATTTTTCTTTGAATTTCTTCATTGCTTCTTTTACATAAAAGTTGAATATTAACGGGGATAGACTACAGCCTTGTCTCACACCCTTTTTAACTGACTGCATGTCTCTCGTGATTCTCTACTTTTATTACAGTCACTTGAGATTCTTATATAGTTTATAGAGTATTCTTCTATCTCGATAATTAAGACCTGACTTCTTTAAAATTTTGAACATCTTGTCCCACCTAACATTATCAAAAGCTTTTTCTAAATCAACAAATGCCATAAAAGTATTTTTGTTTTTCTTGATCCGCCCTTCAAGTATTAATCTTAAAGACAGAATTGCTTCCCTTGTACCGCGATTTTTCCTAAACCCAAACTGATCTTCACCTGTTATCTCTTCTACTACCCTTTCCATCCTTCTGTATATTATTCTGGTCAGTAATTTTGAAGCATGTGATGTTAGACTAATGGTGCGATAATCCTCACATTTTTCGGCTTGTGCTTTCTTTGGAAGTGTGAAGATGATATTTTTATTAAAATCAGTTGGAATTTCTCCTGTTTCATAACTTTTTGCTATCAGCTTGAATAATGTATCGATTGATTCTTCTCTAGTTATTTAAGAACTTCTGCAGCGATCTCATCAATTCCAACGGCCTTATTTGCTTTGAACTCATTCAGAGCTTTATTAAATTCTGTCCTCAAAACGGGATCTCCTAAGTCATCAATGTCGACATCGCCTTCCTTTTCCATTACACTATTGTTCAAGTCGTCCCCAACATATAGTTTCTCAATGTATTCTTTCCATCGGTTAGCTCTATTTTCTGAACTTAAAAGAGGTTTCCCATTGCCAGCTCTAATGTTCATACCTCTTTTCTTCATTATCTCCAAAATTCTGTTTGATCTTTCTGTATGCAACATCTACTTTACCTACGACCATTTCCTTTTCTAATTCTTCACACTTTGCTTGTAGCCATTTTTCTTTTGCTATTTTGCAGTTTCCTATTATTTGATTTCTAAATTGCCTGTACTGCTCTCTTCCTGCTTCATCCTGAGCATTTTTTTACCTTCTCCTCTGATCCATCAGCTCCAAAATTTCTTCTGTGATCCAAGGTTTTCAGGCAGCTTGTTCCCTAAAGCCTAATGATTTCTTTGCCAGCTTTCATTATTTCGGTCTTTAATGCATTCCATTCGTCCTCGGTTGAGCTCCTTTCACAGTTAATTCTTAGACCTAAGTCTACCATTTCTGCAAATTTTTTCTCTTGTGCTATATTGTTTCAGTTTATTCACTTCCAGTCTGTTCTGCTTATACTGCTTACCTTATTCGCTTGAATTTCAGCCTGCACTTCATTACTATCAAATTGTGGTCCGAGTCTATGTCTGCTCCTGGGTACGCTTTACAGTCTAGAACTTGATTCCTGAATCTCTGTTGACCATGATATATCTAGCTGATATCTGCCTGTATCCCAGGACGTTTCCAGTGTATATTCTTCTTGCATGGTTCTTAACAGTGGTGTTCGCCACTACTAGCTTATATCTTTCACAAAATTCTAGCAACCTGCTTCCTCGCTCATTTCTTTCTCCTAGACCAAAACTTCCTACAGTAATTCTCCTCTTTTCCTTCTCCCACTATTGCATTACAATCACCCATGATTATTAGATTTTCCTCCCCTTTCACATATTGGATAATTCTTCAATTTCAGCGTATATTTTTTCTATTTCTTCGTCATCTTCCTGTGACGTTGGCATATATACTTGTACTAATGTGGTTGGGACGGGCTTAGTTTCTAACCTCATCAAAATAATCCTGTCACTAAATTGTTCATAATAACTCACCCGTTTCCCTACTTTCTTGGTCATTACGAAATCGCTACACCAGTGACTCCATTGACAGGCTTGTGTGGCTAATTATCCTGTGTTCCCCAGACCAGAAATCCTGTGCATCCTTCCATTTAATCTCACTAATCCCAACAACATCTAACTTAAGTTGTTCCATCTCCCTTTTTAAGTTTTCTAACCTACCTGCCCTATTCAGACTTCTAACATTCCACGCTCCGACTCGTAGAATGTTTCTATCCATTCTGATGACTCCTCCCTGAGCAGTCCCCACCCGGAGATCCGATTGGGGGACTATTTTACCTCCGGAATATTTTACCCAGGAAGAAGCCATCATGATATATGTAATTTGAGAGGATTACATGTCCTCGGGATACCCTTTGGGTCTTTAATGCAGTGGTTTCCCGTTGCCTTCTGCATCCCCATGCCGTTGATCATTTCTGATTCATCCGCCTTTAGGGGCCGTTTCCAACCCCAAGGGCAAGAGGGTGCCCTGAACCGCTCCCCGCTCTTCCGCCCTCCTTTCGGAGGCCGTTGGCAAGCAGTGGGTGACTCCTTATACCGGGAATCTTTCAGTCGCCAGAGCCTCGTCCGTGCAAACAGGGTGCACCACGTGAAGGAGAGGTTGACATTTGGTTGGAAAAGACTAGTATAGTCTCTCCCAAACCCTTACACCCCCCGTACAGGTTTATTATTTTACTATTTTATGCCTTTCTACCCCCACCTTCACTTCCCACCATGTTGTTTTCCCCCCACCATGAGCTACCAGCCTTGTGGGCTTACTCAGTTGGCTGCTAGCCTCCAGCATCCATCCATCTCACTACTACTGAAGAAGGGCTATAAGCTCGAAAATTTTACTCTATGTGTATACATGTTTTTTTCCGTGCTGCAGGAATCCTCTTCTATGGTAAGCAATGGTTTTTCTTTAGAGACTGGGCTCCAGGTCATTCCGAGTGTCCGGATTGCTGCTCTTCGAGGCAAAGTGGTACCTCCAGGGGATTGTGCAGCAGAACGCTAAGGAGTCATGTACTAGGTTGGTCTGATCAAAATTGGGAGTGGGTGAGAAAGAGAGACTCTTGGAGAACACGTAAAGGTGTGGTTCTGAGAGTGGAGAAGAAGATATATTATTAACAGACAGTTTGGGTTTGGCAGCTTGATACGGACTGGCTAGGAGAGGTGTGGGTTTTAAGGGAGTGGTAGATATATTTGAAGAGCTGGGCAATAGATGGTCATGAGGAAATGAGGTAGGTGCGCAAACTGGGTTGATGGCCTAGCAATTTGCAGAGGAGAGTCTGTCCTTCTTTGAGCTGGGAGTGGTACAGATTGGCTTTCATAGAGTTTATAAGCATGCCTGTTCATAGATTCTACGGCCCATGTTGCTGGTTTGTTGAAGGTGAGGAAGGACATGTGGGTTGAAAGCAATAGTATTTGTTTAGAGATATGTCTGAATGTGACTGCCTAGGTCAGTTTATTGTTGCAAGCACCAGAGCAGTTAAGGCTAAGGACTGTTTGTACCAGAATTTTTGTAAGAGAGGGTGGTGAGTTGGGGGAGGGGGGGGGGCTAGCAACCAAATATGGAGTTTTATTGTGAGGCCATCAGGGGGAATATTAAAGGTTAAGATGTTGGCTTTTAGGAAAAGGATGTGTGACTGTAATTTGGCTATTTAGAAGGCATGATACGGAAATGCAGAAAGGTATTTGGTTACTTGTTGTTTTTGATATATATCTTCAGTGATTAGCTTCATTACATACCTGTAGGGTGTCTGTAACAGTGAAAATCTAGCCAAGTAAAATGTATTAAGTAGAACAAGAAGTCTTCAAATTTTTGTAATCAAATGTATAATTGTTATAAGTCAAAACTCTGTAAAAAGCCAAAATAATACTGACTTTGAATCTTGAAACTTATGTGCAAATTTCAAAACACACAAATAAAGTTTATAAGAAGCATCAGGAAATACAAAATAAAATATGATGTGAAAGGAGAAAAAGCTGGACTGAAAATTTCAATAATATAACTTAACTTAGTCCATACCCCGAAGGTTGGTTGGATCCTCCCGAAGGAGGCATACTAAGCCATTTTTTCAGAGGTAGGATGGCCAGTTCCTTTCCTCTGGGGCCTACAGTTAACATGGAATCCAAACCACGGAGCGTCTTGGCATAGCTCATATGACCAAACACAACTCTCAAAATTCCTGCGCCTGCCAGGATACGAATCCGGGACCAGAGCAGCGAAAGTTTTGAAAGCAAGCGCCTTAGCCACTGAGCTACCAGACCGCTCATCAATAATATATTACATTGCAAAAGCAAAACTCAAATGGTATGATCACATAATAAAGCTGAATCACACAACAGTTCCTTGATATGAAAAACAACTAGAAGTAACCTATAAAAACTTAGAAACTTTTTAAGAGTTGAAGGAAGTTCCTATAGAGATTGGACAGATAAACAATGATGAAAGGATGGAGAAGGTTTATGGCCCACTCCACAGAAACTGTGTTAAACATTGGTAAGTTTTTAGCTGATTTATTTTATACTACATCCAGACAGAATCCCTTGAACTCCTGATATTTGGAAAGAGAATTACCGGTACACATTTAATAGAGTGAGTATAGGGTGTATATTTATTTAATTGCAATGGAGCTTACGTCCCCTTGGCAATTTCCCTATACATACACCTTTCCCTTTCTTGTACCTGCCTACTTTTTCACTCTCATGAATGTTAGTTTTAATTGTTTCAGTGAATTCATCATTTCTCTCACTAATTTTTTCCACTCCCTTATGCCCTTCTGTGCACACCTCTTAATTCTTTCGTCAATATCTTTCCACGCATTATGCATGTATGCCTTCTACACTCCCACAACTCTTCACCTCCTCCTGTCTTCCAATGAGCTACTTTCATATCCTGTATCATTTCTACTGATTATATTCTGCAGTAAGTTCCAGAGACAAATCTAGCAGCCCATCTTTGCACCTCTCCATCTCCTGTATTTGATACCCAAAATGTGGATCCAATACTATACCACCGAATTCAAGCAATGTTCTGACCAATGTTTTATAACTGAATTCCCTCACTTCTTGTGTACATTCCCTTATCAGTCTCTCAATAAAAGACGGATTTTGAAACCTGTTCAATGTGTTCTGCCCAGTTGAGTTTATTGTTATCAAATGTTATGTCAAGGTATTTACATTTCAACTATTATATGAGCAATTCCTTCCCCTGCTTATAATGAACCTTCAGTATTTAAAAAAAAAAAAAAAAAAAAAAATTGGGAAGGTAGGGAGAATTGTCAGGGTTATGCTTTAAGTGCACTTGTACCACAATGTTCTACAGATTCACACTTAAATGTTAATGCTTAAATTGCTTTAATACTCACTAAAAAATAATGTGATGACGTCAGACAGTATAGTATATTTACATCCGGCCATTATTAAACAGTGAGATCTGTAACAGTTTTTTTAAATTATTAGATGCTTTTTTTTTATTTGATGTAGATGGTTTGACTATATTCTCTGTTCACTATTATAGTAAGAGAAGAAATATGTAATCACATTTATAACATGGCACTATGAAGGTACTCAGCAGGAAGTTGAGTCAACGAGCAAATCAGGTGGGGGATCACCAATTATACTTCAAGCAGGCTTGGTAATTAAGCTTCACCCTTAAGAGTCCATGATGAGTAAAATTAAGCTTAAATCTTCCTGTGTTAAAATGGCCCGACAATCGGATCTCCAGGTGGGAGCAACTTTGATATCCTGAAAAAAGTATCTTTGCAAACAGTAGAATGCAATGATTGCAAGACTGTATCTACAACTGCCATTCACTATTGGGAAATGACAGGATCGAGGAAATTGAGGAAGAAACTTAGCAAGATTGATTGGAATGTTTGTTGTTCTGAGTGAAGTGTGCCGTAAAGGTGAAGACTGTTACCTTCTAAATTCTGGCAATCTTTTTATTACTGCAGTGAACCTGAAGGTAAACTGAATGGAGCTGGATTAATAGTAAACAAGAACATCACTGATAATATCTGTGCTTGAAACAAATCCAGCAGAATAGCTCGTATGGTTCTAAATGTTTAAAAAAAAAAAAAAAAAAAAAAAGTCTAAAGTGCAAGTTATGCTCCCACTTCAAGTCACTCAGATGAAGAGATGAAAACTTTTATGAGAACCTAAAGGAAACTTGTGAGAAATGAAGTGACTGTAACTTCAAATTGGTAACTTTAATGCCAAGGTCGGCCCATGGAAATGACAACTCAATGGTGGGTAATTATGGATTCATGAGAGAAATGACAGAGGTGAGAGATTGGTACAATTCACCAAACACTTAAAAATGCCCATCATGAACACATTTTTCAAAAATCATCCTTCCAGAAAGTAGACATGGAGAAGCCCAAACTTCAGTATTATAATGAGATAGATTTTGTTCTTTCTAATACTACTCGCATTGTTAAAGATGTCTCAGTCTGAACAAGTTTAACACTGACAGCGACCACCAATCGTAATAGCAAGGATTGAATAAATGAAGGGCAGGAAGAAATAAACTTATAAGAAACAAGATGAAAAACTATTGATATTATAAACTTGGAGGAAAGCAGAGAAGAATTCCAATCGATGCTCCAGGTAAAGCTTCAAGAAACCAACGATGAAGACCTAGCAGCATTATTAGAACATGACTGCACAAGAAGTTGATGGCTTCTGTCATAATAACATCCAAAAGAGTAAATTAAGCAATAAAACAAAGGATCTTCTGAACAAGAGAGGAAAAAAAACAGAATTATTTTTAAAACCTACTATATTTTCATTTTTTTTTACAAAACGACCTTATCCCTTCAAATACTCTCCATTGCAATTAATACATTTGTTCAACGTGATTCCACTATTCGAAACATTTTCTGTATTTATCTTTAGAAAGCTGCGAAGCTCCTCCCTCATTCTTTTCTTGACCTCTTCAATTTTATCAAATAGGTGTTCTTTCATTCCCCTTTTCATGCGTGAAAATAAGAAAAACTCACACGGAGCCAGGTCAGACGAGTATGATGTGTGGAGCAGCCATTTTTAGCCAAAAACTGCTAACAGAGACAGCTGTGTGTGACAGTGCATTGTCGTGGTGGAAGCACACCAGTCTCCTATCTGCCACTCTTTTTTGATGAACACTGTTGTGTAATATTCTTAAAACTTTCAAATAAAAGTTTTTAATTGTCAATCTGAGGTGGAGAAATTAACTATGAATGATCTACGCCCTTGGCATCAAAAAAGAAAATGAGCATTGTTTTGATTGACAACACTTTTTGACGGGATGCACATGATCTTCCATTGGCTAGACTGTTGCTTTTGTTTTCTGGGTTGTAACAATAGCACCATGACTCTTCACCAGTAATGATCTTTGACAGAAAATCAGGGTCAATTTCAAGCTGTTGTTTCATAGCACAACATGGTTCAACTCAATGTTGTTTTTGATTGTCAGCCAGAGCCCAAGGAACAAACTTGGCAGCAATCTTTTCATTCCCAAATCTTCGGTTAACATTCACTGAACCGAGCTCCAAGATAACCCATTAATTTCTGACAGTTGATGAATTGTCTGTCGACGGTCAGAGAGCACAAGCTCTCGAAACTTTCCAACATTTTGTCAGTTCGGGTAGTTGATTGTAAGGTATCCTTCGCTATTTTCAATATTTAGTTAAAATCCGGCCAAGTTTAAGGTTAGCTTCAGTACACGATACCACAATTAAATTAGAGTTAACAACACTTTAAGTACAGTAAAGTGAATAAATAGCACATAGCAAACATAAATAAACTGTAAGGCCATAAATCAAGGATATTTCAGCAGGAATAGGTATTCCATATAAAAGTAAACTTTCAATACCAGATACTAATATTGGTTAGTGAGATTTTCTGAACCGATTTAAAAGAAGTAATGGTAAATAATAGTAAATAGAGGCCTAAACAAACCTTTTATCTGATTACTAAGCATTATTCCAGAGATAAATAAATAATTCAATATAAATCAAATCTAACCCTAAATTTTGGCATATACCAGATTTGGTATTTCTGAAGAGATTTTTATACAGTAAAGATTGTAAAGAGCTAATAAAAGCCAGG